>CAIGQZ010032545.1:10697150-10716491 GCA_903798205.1 Danio tinwini | reverse complement strand
GTTTTGGCAGCTGAGCTGAACCAGACGGTGATTGAAGTGCAGAGGATGGATTGGATGACAGCTGAGTAGAACTGTACGAGCAGCTCCTGTGGCAGGTTGAACTTTCTCAGCTGACGAAGGAAGTACAGTCTCTGCTGGGCTTTCTTTACAATGGAGTCTATGTGAATGTCCCACTTCAGATCCTGAGAGATGGTGGTGCCCAGGAACCTGAATGACTCTACTGCAGCCACAGTGCTGTTCATGATGGTGAGTGGGGGGAGTGCAGGGGGGTTTCTCCTAAAGTCCACTATCATCTCCACTGATTTGAGCGTGTTCAGCTCCAGGTTGTTGTATCTGCACCATAAAGCCAGCCGCTCCACCTCCTGTCTGTATGCAGACTCGTCACCGTTCCGGATGAGGCCGATAACAGTAGTGTCATCCGCAAACTTCAAGAGCTTAATGGAGGGGTCTTTTGCAGTGCAGTCGTTTGTGTACAGGGAGAAGAGCAGTGGGGAGAGAACACATCCCTGGGGGGCACTAGTGCTGATGGTGCGGCTGTCAGATGTGATTTTGCCCATTCTGACTAGCTGTTGTCTATCTGTCAGAAAGCTGGTGATCCATTGACAGACAGAGCTAGGGACAGACAGCTGGGTCAGTTTGTTCTCGAGCAGTGATGGGACGATGGTGTTAAAGGCAGAACTGAAGTCCACAAACCGTATTCTTGCGTAGTTCCCTGGTTTGTCCAGATGTTCTAGGATATAATGCAGTCCCATGTTGACTGCATCATCCACAGACCGGTTTGCTCTATAGGCAAACTGCAGGGGGTCCAGCAAAGGTCCAGTGTTGTCCTTCAGATAAGCTAGCACCAGTCTTTCGAATGACTTCATGGCCACAGATGTTAAGGCAACAGGTCTGTAGTCATTGAGTCCTGTGATCTTTGGTTTCTTTGGTATTGGGATGATGGTGGAGCATATGAAGCAGGATGGAACTTTGCGCTGTTCCAGTGATCTGTTGAAGATCTGTGTGAAAATGGGAGCCAGTTGGTCCGCACAAGTTTTCAGACAGGCTGGTGAAACACCATCTGGACCTGGTGCTTTTCGTCTCCTCTGTTTACTGAAGATCTGACGCACATTATCTTCACTGATCTGAAGTGCCGGGGTGGAGAAGGAGATGGCTGGAGGTGTTGATGGCTGTTTACTGAGGATCTGATGCTCATTATCCTCACTGATCTGAAGTGCAGGGGGTGAGAGGGAGATGGCTGGAGGTGTTGATGGCTGTGTAGGGAGATGATCCGGGTGGGTGTGAGGTGTCTGGTCAGAGGTGTCAAATCTACAATAGAAGATATTCAGCTCGTTTGCAAGATGTTTGTTGCAGTCGATACTGGGGGATGGCGTTTTATAATTTGTGATGTCTTTCAGGCCTTTCCATACTGATGCAGGGTCGTTGGCAGAAAACTGGTTTTGCAGCTTTTTGGCATAGCTTTTCTTGGCCACACTTTGGCCACACTTTTGCATCACATGAAGCACTTCACTTCTGTAGCTGATTGTGACGACACTTTTTCTGTTTATTTTGAGCAGGCAGAAGTATTAGAGATTTGTTTATTATTTCTGTTGTACAGAACTATGACCCCAAATTCGAGGTACATACTGAACTGACTATTGTACCATTGCATTTCTTATATATATATATATATATATATATATATATATATATATATATTACAGCCTGCATGTCTTGTAATACATGTGTCTGTTTTTAGTGTAGCACACCTTTATAACCTGCTCAGAGGGGTGTGACCTGCAGTTCTTCCAGGAGATTGGGTTACACCCCGTGTTTAATGCACGCTCAATCCTGTAATTTGGGAAGCAGTCCAGTGACTTCAGTCTTGCATATTGTATGTGATGTTCCCCAGTGTACATTGCAGGGATCAGAAATCAGGATAACTGATGGACGTGGGTTTTTTTTTCTCCAGGCATTGAGGAATGCTTTTAGGTGAAACCAATTGATAAGGTCAGATGAACAAAACAAAGAAAATGAATGCTTTATCTGTGGAAAATATCTTTGATTACTCACATTAAGTTGTTTGACATGCCTACAAAATTGTCATTGTTGTTCTTTTTTATATGCTTTTAGCATTTTTCCAAATGGGTTTTCCCATTATCTTCAGTCATATGAATAAGATTAATTACTTTTATATTTTTTAGTACAGATGCCTTTCCATCTTGGGTTCGTTTTATATAAATAAAATGAATGATAGAAAGCAAGCAGGAATATTTTTTATCAGTTAAAATAAAGCAAGTGTGTGATATTTTAAAAGGTATTCGCAGTATATACAGTGCATCCCTCAGTGTCTTAATTCCTGAGTGATTCTTAGAAAGATCGTCAGATAGCGCTGCTAACCTCTGTGAACCTCTGTGTGTTTTATGGCCTGGAGCTTGCTGAGAAACTTTCTGATTTAACGCAACATTGAGATAAATATTACAAACAATGTATATGACGACAAGGACAATTCCATTACATGAGCCAGGTTAAAAGTCAACCAGCATGCTGGCTTTGTCATAAACCCAGCCAGTGCCTCTGACACATGCCCTTAAGTGCGATGATGAAACCATGTGTAAATCTGTTACAAATTTTTATGTTTAGAAACATTCCAGATCAAACTGAAAATGGTAATTTTTTATATTACATTTTTACTATATTTTTGATCAAATAAATTCAGCCTTTTGAGTGTAAAAATTGCTTTTAAATTATTATTTTTTTACTTTTGATGTGCAGTCATTTAACAAATTGCTATATAAATTTTGTCGTATGGATTATATATTGCAGTTATTCTTATTAGAAGTCTTTACAAAAATGTATTCACAGGCTTTTTTAGACTTATCTCTAAATGTATAACTGCATATTCAAAAAACACGATATTAAATCTGATGGCATGCTTTTAGATGTTAAAAAAATGTTTGTGCAATTACACAAACACATACCCTTTTTTTAGTCTGGGGATTTGCCGTGTTACACATCTGCATGCACTTTTGTTACAGAATGATGTGCTTCCTTTTTTCATACAAACAGGAAATTATAAATGAGCTCAGATTCTACATCTAAAAATAGCTCAGCCTGTCTGTTCTATTTTTAGATAACCTGCAATACTTAGTCTCAAGTTTGTTTACTTTGACATCACCCGAAAGGACATTCCAGGTGCATAGCTGAATCACGTTATTCATTTCAAGGCATAATTTAGTGCACATCATGTGGAATGTCCTCAGTTAAAATAATAGCATACTGTAACAATGTTTAATTAACCTGAGGATTAATGAGTAACTCGTTCAAAAACTCCCACACTTTTAACTGCTGCTCAACACTGCATTTGAACTGGAATGTCCAGAGAAATTAAACTTGCCCATATGGCTACTGGAGGTTTAACTGGTCAGGCACAGGTTTAATCTGCCAGAATTTTTCTAAGAAAATGAGTCTGATTTAGAACAGCTCAATTAATAAATATCCAGAGAAATTCACATATAAGTTATTATTAGGGCGCAAGCAACAAACAAAAATTACGTCATAATTTCGAAATATTGTTAATTATCATCATCTCATGAAGCTCAAATGCTGGGGAAATCCTCTTGGGGAAATAAACAAACTTAAGATTGTAAACTAGGCATCAAGTTGCCGGAAACGACTGTTTACTAACTTTGCAGAACAGGAACTGTGTGGGAAATATGAGATGGTGTCTTCATTTCATTTATGTTATCTGTGTTTTCTGGTATGGTGTTTGAATGGCGGCCAATTGCAACTCAGATATGACACGGTTAATTCAGTATTACTTATAGAAAAAAATTCAGTATTATAGAAAAAGTGAATTGCATATTAAGGTAAGTGGCTATTATTTTATTACTAAAGAATAAATAGGCCACTACATGTCCTTAACTAAACGAGTTACATTAAAGACTAGGGATGTTTCAATCAAGTTTTTTTGTGGCCCCCATTTGATCTGTGTCATTGAATATTGAGTAACTGCTGACATGTGAAGCTGCTTTGACACAATCTACATTGTATAAGCGCTATACAAATAAAGATGAATTGAATTGAATATGGGGTCTCGGTCTGATAGCTGCAACTTGGCCTCATTGGAAATGCCTGCTTTTAGGGCTTCTATTTAATGGAATACAATTTTTTTCTTCTTCTACCCTTTCTTCATGTGCATATTGGCAGTAAAGCCGGCTTTGTAATAAGTACTTCATATAAGTACTGTACTTCAAATGTATGGATACACACACACCAAACAGCAGCAGAGCAGAAGTGTACCAGTCACTTAATCCAGCATACATGGGGTTCTTTACTATCTGCCACATTCTGTCTTTATTTTATGCACTGTGTTTGTCATAAAGTTATCTGTAGCTCAAATGACAACATTTTGTATTTAATTTTTCAATTGTACGGTGGCTCTGAACAGTCAAAACTTCTCTCAAATCGATTTTTCGGATGCAAAAAGCAGAAATAATCTAACCCGGTTTGAATTTTTTTATAACGTACGGAATTTCGGAGGCAGTGTGTCAATACGATTGACACAACGCAAAGTTGAATTTATTATTTTAATGTGTAAAATTTACGGATTCAGTGTGCAATAACCTTAAATCGCAGAAAAAGTAATCAACACAGTAATGAAATGCGAGAACCACTCTGCGTATTGACCGCTGTTTGCATAGATTATCTGTGAACTATGGCTCTGTGTTGCTGCTAACCTTATATCTTAAAGCATGTGAAAATACCACATCAAATTTTTTATTTATTTATTTTTTCAAACTCCTTTCCAAAGACTCTTTTTAGCAGTGTATTTGCAGTTTCCACACGAGCGCCCTCTGGCATTTGTATGAGATGTAGTGATAACAGAGCACCTCTTCCCTGACAAGATGTGCATGAGAATTAGAGATTTTGCTGAATTGCGATCTCAATTCTTAAATTATTAAAATCTTTTTGATAACAACTTGCCTATTTAATGCATAAAAAAAGGTTTTATTATTTTACAAATTAAAAAAATACATTATGTATTTATCATATTATCCTTGGGCTGCTAAACATACCAATACCAATAAGGCATAGATGTTGCAGATATGGCTAATAAATACATCGCTATTTGTTTTACTCATTTTTAAAAATGTGAATGGCCCCTGATAGTCTGCCATGCTGATATACAAACTAGCGGTGTGCGATATGACAATATGAAAAAATATTGTAGTTTTGTGCTCATTGTACCTGTTGCAATACTAGCACCTCTGTCTCAATATAAGTTACAACAATATTTTACAACACACCGGAAATTCACATCCAATATAAACCAAGTCATAGCGTGTTACTTTTATTTGTTTTAACACCTTGCCGGTTAAACAATAATAGCAAATGTGGCTGTGCTTTTTTTTTTCCCCCAAGCATGCACACCTGAGGAGATTAAGTGTGTAAAGGTCGTAAGGTTGTAATAGCTCTCCCCAAACCCCTTTCCCGATCTTTCTGAATCAAGTGCCTACTTTACTACATCCATTCAACTCGTAGTGCAAAAAAACAAGCCAGGCCCACTGTTTTCTTATTTAATATTCCGTTTCTCTAGGAACTGCGTCACTATACAGAAAAAAGGGTTGTAGCTTCCAGTTCATGAGGACTTTAAAGGGCCAGCAGACTAATAGACTCAACATGTTGCAGCTTGTCCTTAAATAATTCAACCCAAAATTTGTATTTTGTCAATTTCTCACTCTGATGATGTCCCTAATCTGTAAAAATATATTGCTGTCCATTTAATGTTAATGATAAAACAAAAGTTTAGAAAGAATCATGATTTTCCTGGAAAATATTGTGATATTTGTGATATATCGTGACCTCTAGTTCAAACTGATCAAACTAGGCTCAGAATTATAAATTCAGAGTCATATTACTTTAAGTGGTTTATAAACAGAGTTAAATAAAAAAAAAATAGATATTTAAACACTTTAATCACATTGACTGAAGTGTATATTCACACAGCTTAATGACTGAACACTGGACATTGTTCTTAGACTTGCCATGTAGTGTCTGCTTTTTATCTTTATATTACGTTTATATTATGTTACCTCAGAGAATGCTCTGTATCCCATTGAATTGTATAGGTTTTAGGTGCCATATCAGATTTAGTGCTTTCCACAGGTTTGAAATATACTTGCGGGGGTAGACGGATTGAAACGCATCTTTTATCCACAGCACATGGTTACCTACATGTGACAAAGTGATTTTAACAATATTTTTATTTATTATACATTGTTTGGGAAATAAAAAAGAAATCCACTATTTGTTTTACATTTATTCTATTCAGGAGCCATGTGCACACACTGACAGGATAAAATCAGCTGCTGACATTTTGTACAGTATTGACAAAGCATGTTGGGTATGTATAAAATATGTAATCAACATCATCAAATAAAAAAATTAAGTAATAAAGTAAAGGAATAAAAACATCTATGGAATAAAAACCTGTAAAAAAATATAATAATTACAAGAATAAAAAGTCTGTGTTATTTAAATAAAGCAAATGAGTTAAGAATTTCTAACTGTACATATATTTTGGAGCCAGTTTAGATCATACTTGCCAACACTCCTGTTTTTCCCTGGTGTCTCCTATATTTCAGACCAACCTCCCGGTTTGTCATTTCTCCCGGAAAACTCCCGGAATTTTAACCCCTTCCCCCGGTCCTCAGGTGATTGGTACATAACACCCCATTCACACGGGGCTTCAGCGTCAACGCCTGACAGAGGGCATGTCTGAAGTTGGGGCTGACGCCATTGTCATAGCAGCGTCAGCCAATGAATCCACAGACGGATCCACAATGCAGTTTGGCAACGCCTGACGTCACCCATTCAAAGTGAATGGGAAGCGTTAAAACTGATGCCCCCTGTGAATGGGGCGTAACACCCCCGGATTGCCGACAGACCAGGCACCCCTTTCAGTCGCTCTGCTCACTGCTACTGTATGTGTGGGAAGCACTTTGATTGATAGTACTGATAGAAAATGTTGCTTTTGAACTGCTCTTATTTTTCCACAAAATTGACAAATTGTGCTCTATTTATAAAATGTGACAGCTGACAAAAAATTAAATATAGAGCTTCACACAGCCAGTCAGTTGAAATCAATTAAAAAAAGCCTTGATGTTTGAGATAAACTTGTAAAGTCTTTCCTAAAGACACCAAGAGAGCTAAGAAATTGTCTTTGAATATCACCTGACTGATTAGGATTTACAAGTATGTTTTGTCGGAATAATAGGGAAAGTCATGCATACTTTTGGTTACTAAGACTTACATAAGACATGCTCACGAACCAATGATAGAATAGACATTTGACACTTATGAGAAGTTTGTTGGCAGCTTAAGCTTCCTGATGAAAAGATTGCTTCTAAAGGGAGAAGTGGATACCCTGCTGCAACCGTAAACATTGCTTCAATGCATTACAGTTTGCTGTCATTTTACTAGAAGTTAAATTTGAAAATTTCCAGTGTAGCAACTTAGCCTCACCATAATCACTTGATCTGTAACGTATGGCACTGAATGTTAACATAACACAAATGTGTTTATATAAAGATATATGATAACAGTGTTTAGCATGCAGATTTTTGGGGGTTTCTATTTTTTTTCAGGAAATGAACAGGTGTTTTCTTGTTTAAGGAAGATTCACTTTTCATCAAATCTATACTGACTACCATTTCAATAACACAACTTATTTCTTCAACAGAATGTGGAAAATCAGCCTGCTAATAGCAAACATTTGGTTTTCATTCAAAGAATTGCAATTGTTAAATTGTTAAAGGACTGAGATGTTTGCCAAAGAAAGACATGTTACAGATGCCATATCGAAATTCTTTTTCTCTGCTATTCCTTACAGAGGGCCAATGGAGCCACCGCCTAAGAAGGACATGCTCTCAACGACCAAGAGACCTGATGAATGGAAGGACCCCTGGCGCAGGTCTAAGTCTCCTAGAAGACGACCTGGCCTCATGGGCTCTCCTCCACGTGGCCGTAGGCGACACAGGCCATCTGGATCATCAGTTTCTCTTTCCAATTCATCTAGGTAAGACGTGCCATTGAGCTCCTGAGAAAGACATTGGTATAATTTCTCTCTTATTGCCTACAAGGATCATTGATTGACACCAATCACAGTCATATCTGTTGAGCATGTGAACACAATTGCCATTTAGTGGTGTTTAACAAGCTGCACATATGTTAGCAGGAAATTTCCATATTTAAATTTACAGGACTAATTGGTACCATAATCTGTGTTTTTGACATCCCTAATTGCAATTCACAGTTAGTCAAAGCAGCCCATAAGGTTTTTTTATCTAAGAAGTAGATAGAATTTAGAGTTAACCCTTGTGATGTGTTCAAATTGAATGCCCTTTTGATATGTTAGGGGCTCTTTTTGCCCCATTGACATTTTATTATAATGGCAAAGCCTTGACACAGTGTAATCATGCATTCTTGTTTGTTGGTGGTTATTCACTGTTGGGAGGAGATAAAATGAGTTATATTTACAGTTAATCATCAGTTGGCATCATTAATAGGGATGCTCCGATTGATCTGCCAGATATATTGGGATGCTCCGGTATCGGCCTATAATCACATTTCATGACTCAATCTGTACTCGCCAATCTGGCCGATCTCATGAACCGATAGCAAGTATTTGTTTACGAGTGTACACACAGAGCAAGTCACAGGTGTGCTCATTAGCAACGCTATAACTCAAAGAGGTAAATGATGTGTGCGGTTGTGAGCGATCTCTGCGCTCCCAGAGCTGCGATCATTCTGCTGCTATCAGTAGTTAGAGATGAGCAAGATATTTGAATGGCCTTGCAAATACACTTGTATTTAGGCTTTTTTACATACAAGAACTAAAAGTTCTGTGTTTTTAACTATCGCAAGTTCACATAAACGTGGCTCTAAATGTTAGGGGGGAAAAACGTAACTTTTTTTACTTTAATGTGTTTAATAATATGACTTGTTGTAATATACTTCTTGCAATAAACAGTAGTTTATAGGCCTATTTTCTTTTAGGAAAGGAGTAATTGATTTATATGTGTGCATTTAACTTCTTATGCATCAAATATGCACTCCAAACTTTTTCTTTATTGAGACATGTTGAATTTTTCTTCAATCATGTTTTCAAAAACAAAATTATCTGTTTCATCTATAATTTTCTGTAAACCATTACGTGTCCACACTAAATAGTTATAAGAAACATGTTTAAGGAGAGATCTCCACTTTATCATACTTGGAAGGGAAAATGTGCTTCATGTAATAGCAAAGTTATATAAAGCTTGAAGCATTGGAATTGGTACTCTGTATTGGCCAATCACCATGACAATAATTTAGAACTCCGCTTCGGCTGTAAAAATCCTGATCGGAGCATCCCTAACCATTAACCCTATATATGGGCTTGGGAAAAACGTTTCCGGCTTTTATATGGACTAAAACAGCAAATTATAGTGTATGTGCATAAATACACTTATTATGTTCACTATGTTCTTAGAGCTGAGGTTTTAGTTTCTTAAACATATCAAGGTAAGTGTGCAAAGGTCTCCAAATTATACCTCAAAATCACCCCAGAGTGGATGAAAACATCCCCAGGAGAACGGGATAAGTATGTCAGATTACCTTTTTTAATGTAAAAAATGGATTGACAGCTTTAGATTGTGTTTGATTTTTTTATGTGTGTGTAAGAGGGCCAGAAAATTGTATTAAATATATAATTTTTAAATAAATCAGCAGAAAATAAGAGTGTTGGTAAAAAAGACAATAAAAAAAAGCTTAAGTGTTGTCAAAATCTAATCTTTAGACACTTTTTTTGACGATGACTAAGCTTGGCTGACAACTCAGACAATAGAAGCAACCAGAATCCACTATAATTAGAGTACACAGCAGGCTCAAAAATGACATTGACGTGTGCTGTTTGCTCAAAGTTGAACATTCTTCAATTTACAACTCAACTCAAACTCCAAGCATTCAGAACTCCCATTGCAACGGTTTTAAAATATGCTGGTCTCTGGGGAAACGGCACCTGGGTGATACATAGGTCACAACCTTGTGTAGCTTGACCTTCACACTTGCACCAGAAGGACTGGATTTTTTTGCATGTTTTATTAATCAGGGACAACTTCTGAAAACTCATTGTTTAGTTGACGGTCTTGCAATTGTGACATGGCTTTTTGTTCTGTATGTGGTGGTTTGCCGTCACGATCCCTTTGTTTTCAGGTGGACCGTAAAGAATGTAAAACTACAGCTCACGTAAATCATGTGGAATTCAACCAATCAGATGGTGACTTCAAATCTTTTGAAGGATCTCACGTTTTGTTTACTATATGCATCAAATTTTCAATTCATGCATAAACCAAATGGCTGATGTAGCTGAAGTTCATTGATACTATATACCTCTATTTTTTGTTTTACCAGTTTTGACAATTCAAACCAAATGTAGCACCAGCTATATAGCATGTGAATTCAATTTTTTTTGCTATGCAATAAAGGTCAGTTAGATCCAATGTTGTTTTGGACACCATTGACTTGCATATATAATCAAAATCAGAAGCATTTTTCACCAAAGAAAGCTCGTCAGGATTAGTATAACATGAGGCTTGAGTGAATAATTGATTTTGTTTGTTTTTTTTTTTTTTTTGGTAAGCCCTCCCTTTAATCTATAGAGTGATGTTTTAAGTTATTACTTTTTTCAATATTTCAGGTCTTCATCCCGGTCCTCCTCATTCACGGGTTCTGGCTCTTCCCGTTCCCGATCTCATTCACGATCCTCTTCAATGAGTTCCTACTCAAGCCACTCTTCTCAGCACAGCTCTTTCAGCGGAAGCCGCTCTAGGCAAGACATCACAGTTTACTTCATTGTCATGATTAGTCATGCTAATTTGTTATGACTCAAAGAACGTTTACTGTGAATGTTTGCTTTTATTAAAAGCTTTATTTTTCACTGTCTAGGTCGGGATCATTTTCTACTTCACCCTCTCCGAGCCCCTCGGCACTAAGAAATGCAAACAAGAACAAAGCTGAACAGCCTCCTGGTGCAGTAAAAGGGTAAATCCACTTTTTTTAGCGCGCTTAAAATATTTACATATATATATATATATATATATATATATATATATATACTACAAAGTTTGAGGTAAGATTTTGACTAAATTGGTCAAATGTCATTAAAAAAATTTATAATGTGGTTTAGAACTAGTTAAGAAGCTAGATTTGTTTATTTCTAGCTATATTTGTCATATCTGTTCCTGCGGTTTACTCACTGCATGTGTACGAAATTGCATATTTTCATTTAGCCCGCCGTTGAAGCCTGGTGCCCTGCCACCTCCTCGCAGAGACAAAGGGCCTCCCAAAATGATGCCCAGCCCATCGTTGCCTGAACAGCCAGGGAAACCACCCAAGCCAATTACAGAGGCAGTAAAACCCCCTAACCCCCGTCCACCCGGAAGACCTCCTGGACCCCGAGAGCCTAGAGAACCTCCTAATATAAGAGAAGGACGCAAGAAAGAACGACAGCAGCACAACCCACCTCGCAGGTACATCTTGCCTTATGTTCTGCCACTATCACAGTACTTGGGAGGTTGCTTTAAAAAATAAGCAAATAATGACTAATTACATCATTAATGTTGTAATTACTTGAAAATTTCATAGCAATGTCTATGAAAAGCAATTTAGCTATTTGACTCATTACTGCTTGAAATCCCTGATGCATAGACAATAGAAGCTGAACTCTTTTAAATTTAAATCCAACATGTAATACTTTTCTTTGAGTTTTATAAAAGCTGCAGTATGTGATCTGCCTAAATGCTATGCAGTTTGCATAACAATCCCTCCCCTGTCTAAAGCCACACCTCCTGAAATCATGAACGCGCACATTGATGACAGAGACCTACTAGATCATGTCATTCGCCAGTTAGAAAACTTCTCACTCTCAAGTTACTTGTCTTTCTCTCTCACGCACTTTGTCCTAAAGCAAGTACAGTATGCTTATTATTGGTTGGCCGGCGGCCTGAAGAAATTACACTGATTACTAAAGCCTTGTTTATACTTCTGCTGCAAGGGATCGGCGTGACCCACGGCGCAAGCCTTGTGTGTAGCCGTGCATTTATACTTCTGCGCGCCATTTCTGTTGCTCTGCAATAACACTTTCGAAATGCTAGCTGGCAGTAGGTGTTTATGTTCCTCTGTGTCGAGTTTCTTCGCTGGTGTTTAGTTTTTTCTGAACACTTCCTTAATGTACAAGTGGCTCAAACTTGCTTATTTTGAGGCAGGAACCGGCAGACATACAACAACTTTAATCATGAGGTAAACACAAAACAACAGTCCCCATCCGGAGCTCCTTCACGGGACTCCACACTTGTAAACACTCGCTGCATTGGGCTCGCACGGCTCTCACCTCCACCCACACTCGTCAGCGCTACCAAGTCGACCAATCACAGAGCTTACGCTACGCGTATAAGTTACATTTTTTGAGAGGTGTGCCTTAACGACTCCGATGGCCACGGCGAGGGCTATGCGTCCACACGTAGGCTGCGCCGTAGCATACGCGTGCGCTTGCCGCAGAAATATAAATCAGCCTTAAGCCATACTTGCATGCTATTTCAGAGCGAAAATTCAGAGTAGCATGGTAAACAATATAGGGAGCACGTCACAAGTTGTCATTGTTCAAAATGAACCAATGTGAATATGAAACCAACCTCACCTCAGTAAAGCAGGCTAGGCGGAATAGCGCTATTTACTTATGTTTTGTTGTAAACTAAATAAAAATCTCCATTATTGATGCTGTAAAAGGTCTCTTATGAAACTGACAATTGTCACATCAATTTCAGTGGCTGAACAACACTTCTGTTCATATAACCCATTCATTAAACAACAAAATCTACATCAGCTTTGCGTTACTAAAATAGTTTTAAAACATAAGATTACCTGTCTAATAGAAATACTGGTGTCATGGTGTCATGGTGTCATCCTTCCTCCAGCATGCAAAAGTAACTTCAAAATTTTTTCAGGGTTTTAAAAAGTTTATATTTAGCATTTGTTTTTACCGCTGTCATTCTTTTGTGTGCATGTGAACGTGTCGCATGTGCACACGCAAATAGTGGACCTGTCTGCGTGAACAGGGGTGCGCTGATGTACAAATCTACATTTGCCTACACAGTTTGGGCTACTTATCAAAATTATGGGAATTTTCGGCCTGACAATATTTAATTGGGTGAACATTTTTTTGTCTTCTGCCTTACACAGAATATAAAAACACAACTAAATACATTTAGATCATTTACCTTAATCATTACTATTGGAATGTGAAGAGACTTTCAATCAGCACAACAAAAAGTGCTTCTGAAGACAATCACCTGCTGCACCTTTAAAGCTGTTTTAATTTATAACCTTAATAAAAAATGTAAATTAGTTAACATGGAATTATATAAAATAATGTTTTACTTAAAATGAAAACCTTATATATACTTATATTGTCATGTTTTTGTAACATAGTGTCACTTTAGTTTAAAAATTTATTACTTTAACAACAAATAGTTACTCGCTTCTCTGAATTGACATACAAAACAGTCAAATATATATTTAGAGTAAGGCAAGTGTCTAATTGTAATTGATATAATTGTAAAAGCAAATTCAAACTATTCTAGATCTTTACATATTATGATTATTGCTTTTGTTAGTTTTGCATTTCATGGTGATTTATTTGATGGATTTGCGTAATATTTTTTTATTCATCCATTTATTTATTCTTTTTAGTTCTTTTTTTTTTAGTTCTTTTTTCTAGGTGGGGGTGCAATGACCTACATATTAAATAATACACAGCAAATTTTTCTTTTAAGTTCAAGTATTGCATCACCATAAGAGCTGTACTTTTTATTTATTACTTGATAGTATGCCTGTGTTGTTGTTTTTTTTCTCTCCTTCTTTTTGCGGTTGATTTGACATTTATGTTTAGAGTGGATTTGCATAGGAACCATTACCCACTGACCAGTGTCTAGGCTCAACACTGAATACGTCTGTGTGTGAGTGTCTAGAAATCCTCTTTCCAGTACAGGGAAGCTTGTGTCACAGCTCTGTGACCTGCAGCAGTGAGAGTGAGGTTTCACTGTGGATGTGGAATGCCCTGTGTGGGCGTTCAGGAAAATCTTCTGTCCCGCTGGTTGCTCCTAATGCTTCAGCACAAAGAGGTTTTTGTGACTTGTCATCTTTATCATACCTGTCGTTATGTCATTGGCCTTCAGCCAGATGCTGTTCAGGAACATCTGGCAGTGTTGCTGGTACTTGCCCATGCAAAACTTAGAGGAGGTTGTTGCTCTGTGGTTTTGGTGTTGTGGGTTGTTGTTAACTTGCCTTATCTGACAGATCTTTTTTGTGTGTGTGTGGAATTAAGTCTGATTGCGCACAAAGGAGCACATTTCTATAAAAAATTACATTTCCAAAAAAACCAAATGATTTTAAATAAATTCTGAGGTTTTTATAAGATGCATAAATCCTTTAAAGTCAAGACACAAACATTTAGTATATACATTGTGTCAAATTAGCCGTACTCGAATGACATTTTGGATATTTGCTGAATTGAATTTTTAGAGATGTATTCATGGATCCTGAAAAATTGTAAAATTTTTATTGTAAACGTACAAAAGACAATGAAATCACTCCCTGCTCTTGTTTTTTTCAGTTTATACAGTGAAGTTTATATACAGTATCCAGTATTACATTTGATTATATTATTCACTTTTATGCATATTTTCTATGCTTTTTTAAAGGAACTAAACCAATGTAACATTGACATTTGTAGCAATAAAGAAAGCCATGATTGATTATTATTATTGTTATTTTTAGACATGATATAATTGCATGCAATTGCTTCAAACAATGGTTAAAAAAAGCTATTTGATACTAAATGAAACTAAAAATAAATGTACAGTGCAATATACATTGTAATCATAATTAATAAATATAATAACAGTTTCAATGGAATAATCAACTATTATGGTTTGTCATAATTGTGTAGCCCTAGTTATTAGTGTATTTACTAACACGAACAAACAATGAACAATACATCTATTAGAGTATTTATTCATTAATCTTTGTTATTGTTAGTTAATGAAAATAAAGTATTTTTTTCTTGTGCATTAAGTAGTGTCAACAAATACTGCATTAGTAAATGTTGAACTTTGCTTATTATTAAAAGCTGTAAGATAGTTCATAGTTCATGAAAGTAAATAAATTATCTTATTTATCATTATTTTTTAAAGTGTTACCTTTCAATGTTTATAAGCCATGTTACAGCCAATGGTGATGCTATGGCAATAAACAAGTACTACTGCTACTTCAACAGTATGCTCTGTTATCAATGGGCAATATGCACAGTTAGTGTTTTTCAGCCAATGATGAACGTTTTCAATTTCATAAGGTTCCTTTTACAGCATTGATGTTGTAATGTAATTACAATTCATTTAGTTAAATAGACTTAAGCATCCATTTGGTTGTTAAAGCGCAAAAAAAAGACAAAAGACAGATTAAATGCAGGCATCATCATTAGCAGCAGGTTAGCACAGAAATTACATTGAAAATACTGGGGTAAAATTAAAGACATGGTGGGGAAAAATGTAATTTAATGGAATGCTTCTTGTTTGATCTGATACTCACTTTATATCTTATCTCAGCTAGGCAGTGAGGATAGCTGTTATTTAAAGAAATCAGATCTTAAATGCTCCAATTTTGTAAGGGATGACCGTTAACCGGAAGCTCTGGGGCTGGCTGACTGAAATTTAAAAGTCTGTGTGCATATACCCCATTGCTAAAGAAATGTTTGTCAACAGTATATTCTACAGTTTAGATTCATCTTTTTGTTAAGTATTTTTGAAATGCTGGAAGCTTATGAAAAGGTGTAATGTTTCATCTTTCTAAAGCAGCAGGGCACAATTTTCAACAGTTTAACAAAAGAAATAAGAAAAAAAACACGTTGTTTTCACAGGGAGGAATTTAGATGTGTGCTTTGCCAAGAAAGTGTTCAGGTTTTCACTGAAGAACTGCCAGCTCTCTGTACTTTTTTTTATCATTACTGAACTCTTGAAGCATGTGATCTGACATGTTTTTTTTATTTTATTTTTTTAAAGTTTGCAGTCAAAGATTTTATACTCACCAAAGTTGCATGAACACACATGTGGTTGCAATGCAGTGTGGAAAACGTGGAGAGATTTGCAGAATGTTTATCAGTTCATGTCATGCCTCATTCACACTAGCAGCGACATTGTAGCTGCCTGTCGCTGTGATTGGCGACCTGCTGCAAACACAGGTTTGTGTAGGTCTACAGCACGGAGAATACAACCAGCCTCCGAAAGAGCTGAAAGAGTATTATGTGAGCTCTACTGTTGCTCCTAGTGGCTGACGCTTAAAGTCACTCTTCATTTGCATAAAGTTGAAGGATTCTCAACTTTGTCTCGACGCTCGACACAGTCACCAATGGTTGCTGTCACTCGCATAGACGGAGGTTGCCGGAAGTTGCTTGCTCTCCGTTGAAATGAACGGTCGCTTGCTGAGAATGAGGCTTCACAGAACTTGGCAAATTTTTCGATGAGTGAAATAAAAGGAGGAATGTACACCTGCTGAAATTGCAATGAGGGCTGTTAGGTCTGTGAATAGTCATGAAATACTTATTTAAATATCAACTGGTTGTTCTGCGTGCCGGTGTGAATTAATGGTGCAGTTTTGTTTGTTAAAAATACACATTTAAGCATGCATGATGCTTTTAGTGGTTTCAATAACTGTTATCTCTATATGAGGAGGACACGAGTGCATGATCTCCATAGCTGCTCTGAAAGTCACTTTAAAAGCTATTTTATTCGTTTATATGAGAGAAGCATCTTAACAACAATAAATGTATGGTTTAACTCCATGAAATTGTAATAAGTGTATACTGCTGTAATGTTCCTGCATTCAGCAAAATATTACTCAAAATAGCAGAAATTAACAGAGAATTAACTTCATTTCTAAAGAATAATTAACTAATTTTACATGAGTCAGGATAAATAGTAATAACAGAGAAAACCTGAGCAAGCAGAATCCTGGAAAATTATACTAATAAGAGAATAAGGGGAAAATCAAATTTGAGGGAAAAGATTAGTTGAATGAAAAAAATCCCTTTGAGCGCACATGAAAAGGTAGTTCATATGCTAAATGTAATACAAGCATATAGTTCATGTTGTCATTTTTCTGTGGTCTACTTTCTCGGTATACATTTTAATTACTAGCTTCCGTTTAAAATGTTATTTTGTGCAGTTTTTTGTAAAGAGGAACATTGTGTGTGGTGATGCAGAAGAATGTGACACGGATGCTTCCCTTTGCTTTGGAGTTTACATTTGAATATTTTTGAATGACTACAGAACTCATCTGTGGTCTTGATCATAAAAAAAAAACAAAAAAACATTGTGAGTCTTAATGATCAGATTTATTCATTCCCTTCTATAACTAAATCTTCTTCAGACTAAACCAAATGTGTAGCCTGTAAGAGTCTAGTAAGAGCTGTAAGAGCTAGTACACTAAATAGTAACTATCTGTACTAGTACCTCCAGTGCGTGACTGATATTTTGACTGGGTTTCTGTCTGTTTCTCCTGCAGGCGAACAGTGAGTGGCAGTGTAAGTGGCAGCAGTTATTCTGGCTCCAGCTCACGCTCAAGATCTCGTTCCTCCTCCGCCTCCGCCTCCCGGTCCGGATCCCACAAGTCTAGGTATGTGACACCATAGTGTCCCGACTAGGCCTGTGCCAAAAAAAATTGTATTTTTTTTTTATGCTGCAGATTTGATATTGATTCTCAAAAGCTGCAAATAGATGTTTTTTTTTCTGCCTATATTCCATGGCTGCATCCAAAATCGCACACTTTCATACTATATAGTACGTTGAAAACAGTATGTTGAATTCATAGTATTTGAAAAACAGTAGGTGTGTGATATACCCGGATGACCTACTACTTCCGGCAAAATTTTGAAGTGCGCATCTGATGTATGCTACACTATCCCATGATGCACTGCAAGTGAATTCATGAATTGAAGGTCATCTGATAATGACAAATAGTGAATGTAGTACGTCCGAACTCTAATCATATTGTATAAAACATACATTTCTAATGGTCATGTAGTAAATTTAAACATAATACCAACTCCAGTAGTAGGCGATTTCGGACGCAGCCCAGGTTTCAGTGGTTATGCTTTTTTCTGTGACACTGACTCTAGGAGATTTTTCACTTCAAGCTGTTGTCCAGCACTAATCTATATATATATATATATATATTATGGGGCAGGTGTGGCCTAGTTTTTAGGCAGTTAGACTTGTAATCGGCAGGAATTGAAGATTGATTATGATACCTGATGGTACCTTCGATATCCAGCTGAGGTGCACTTGGGTTGGGCACCTAAAACCTAAATGCTCTCTGGGTGTTGGAATAAATAGCTGCCCACTACTCCGGGTTTATGCTTACTATGTGTGTGTGCGCGCACTCACTTCTCACTTGTGTGTGCACTAGAGCAGTGTTTCTCAACCACTTTCCTGGAGGACCCCCTGCTCTGCACATTTTCCATGTCTCTTTAACCAAACACACCTGCTTCAGATCATCAGCTCATTAGCAGAGACTAATAGAACTGAAATGGGTTGACAGATAAGGAGACATCTAAAAGATGCAGTGCTGGTGGTCATCCAGGAATGTGGTTAAGAACTACTGCACTAGAGCAGAGGACCAATTTCGAGTATGGGTAACCATGCTTGACAATACTCACTTTAAATTAGTGCTGGACAATATATATACATTTTTTTATTAGCTTGAAGTGAAAATGTCCCGTGAGTAAGCTAGAACGAGTGTCACAGTGCTACATGTTTGATGTGATTACAAATGTTCTCATTGATTGAGACTAGGGATGTCCCTATTAGGTTTTTTTGCCCTGGAGTCAGAGTCATTTAATTTTGAGCACCTGCCGAAACCCGATCCAATACTTCTATAATACATAAAAAAAAGAATAAAGAAGAGGGAAGAAACAGATCCAGGATGTTCCTTATTTTTTATTTAATTCACTTTATTTTAACATTCAACAACTGTTAACAAGCAGAGCACTTCTGTGAGGTAACTTGAACAATCAAGTAATAAATAACATAAATTCTTCACTTTTGGACTTTCGGGCAACAGTAAATATATAAAAAAAATCTAATATAAAAAAAAATTGAGTGATGTCATGCGGCATGCGTTGCTGTTTCTGTGTGAAGTGAAGAAAGATGTCTAACTTGTGCCACCGCATAACTATAGATGTGTTAAAAAATGAGTGTGTGTGTGTAT
>CAIGQZ010032545.1:10650557-10680211 GCA_903798205.1 Danio tinwini | reverse complement strand
ATATAATATAATATAATATAATATAATATAATATAATATAATATAATTACATTAATTCTTCATTCTGTCCCATGCTAAATACTAAATGATGCTCCACAGGGTCTGACAGTAGAGGAGCGCAAGTCCTGCAAAGAATCACTCCACAGTCTTTTAGGGCAAGTGTATCAGCCAATCGTCATCAAAGAACTGCTTGTCCTTCAAGGGGGTCCTAAACAGGTGTTTGTTTTTTTTTTGCTTTTTTATGAATACTTTTTCAGTTGTGTTAGTATGTGTTTTATCACTTAGTGGAATGTCCTGTGTGATCTGTGGTTTCCTCCTGCAATCTGCTGTAGGGATCTTCAGGCTCAAGAGCGGGAGGTAAAGCTCTTGCTCAGGCTCCTCCATGGCTGAGGAGACTGTGTGGACAGATGCTTTCTGACAGGTTAATGCAACCACAGGGCGTCCAGGCCGTGGTGAGGGCCATTCTAGAAGGTACTGGAGGTAAGGATGAATTCAGTAAAAGTTGTAGATTGTTTCAGAGAAACATTGGAACTTTGAGGTTTGCACATCTGAAAAAACGTACAAGATTATCATTACTTAAAGTCAAAGGTTTGCAATAAATATTATTATTGTTTTCAATTTTAAAAGAAGTTCCTTTCCTCACAAATTTTGTAAAACAGTAATATTGTGAAATCGTAGGATTTTTTTATTAATGCTTAATTAATAAATGCTTAATTAATTAAGGCTTAAAATAGAACATTTATTTAATATAAGTATCTTTCTGTGATTTATTTTAAATGTATTTACCATCACTTTTGTCTGATTGAATGTGTACTTAGCTAAACTTTTAGTGGTAAAAAAAGAAATAAAAACCATTGAATAATTATGCTAAAAATTCAGCTTTTCCATCACAAGATAATAATAAATTGCATTTTAAAATATATAAAAATAGAAAACAGATATTTTAAAATGCAATTATATTTCACATTATTACATGTATGTATATATATATATATATATATATATATATATATATATATATATATATGCAATATCATATATAAACAATATATACAATATATACTTTTTTTTTTTAAAGAAGTTGTTCATCAACACTTTATTGATGCAAAAATGTATTTATTTTATACATATATGGACCATTTGTGCCTGAACTCAAAACTGGTTTCAAAACCCGTAATTTATTTTTGTTTGTAAACTAGTTTAAACATTTAAAAACATCTAATTCATGCAACTTACCTTATTTTGTATTCATTTACTGCATATATGATAATAACATCAGAAAACATTTTATACAATAATAATAAATAAGTGTCATTGGTAACTTATTTTTTTTATGTTGTATGCATTATTATCAATATTTGTCCAAAAAAAATTTAGTAGGCACGTTCCAGAAAATAGTTAAGTTTTTAAGTTGTCACCACAGGTTATGTTTTGAGCTTAGATGCTCTTCGTCAAACTTATACATCACATATTTGTAGATTTGCAAGTACACTGCAACCTGTGTTCTTCCTCTCAGTTTTTTCCTCCACAAGATTAAAAAAAATGCAACATCCTGGAACCACATAATTTTTTCTGGGATATTACAATTAACTCTGAAAAGCTCCACTCCGTAAAGGAGACAAACCTGTGAGTTCCAATGGCTAGATGTCATAAAAATAATAATGATGGAGCGATAAGCCTGTGAGCGGGCAAATATGTTTTGCATATATCCTATAAATAGGCGCGTCTGCAGGTTCAGTGAAGTTATATAATCCTCATTTTTTGAATAGTAGTGGAAAAATGTATAAAGTATAAACCAGTACATAACTTGTATTGGCAAATTCCCTTCAAATCCCCAACTTCTTTCCAGTGGCTTTATTATTCCATGGGAGATCATACAGTTTTTATGACAGTTATAAATACACAGCATGCGGTTTTGTTCTGTTTACCTGTGTCTCATATGTGTGACAGCAGGTGGCGACTCTGAATGGAGGAAGTGTGATGCTGTGGCCAAGATTCTCGCAGCTTGCCCTCAGCAGTCGCTCTCTGCTGAAAACTATTACAGTCAAGTATGTCCACAGGTAAAGTGCTTTTCTTTTAATACAGTCAAAAGAGTGAAACTATTGCCATCATTATTCATTGACAGCTATGTTTGTTTTGCAAAAATACAGAAATTTTTATCTTGTTTTATACTTGAACAACTAAATAAATGCTTAAGTTTATTTAACTGATTATTTTTTTAATTACATTACAACGTCAATGCTATAAAACAGACCATATACAATAAAAAAAAAGTAACATTAACTGTTCACCGGAAGTTCATCGGTAGGGGAAGAAACACCAGCTGTGCATATACCCTATTGTTGTTGTGTTACCCACAAACCTATATTCAGGGTCAAAAACGGACTCTAATCATGGCATGTCATTTTACTGGATTAGATTCTGGAGCTCCTTCATTTTAAAGACAAGTTGACTGCACAGCAGTTCCAGAGAGTGGCCACCAGGGCGGCGATCATCATGGTGCAGGATCGGCCTGAGTTTGCGCAACGATTCCTGCTTGATCCACTTCTCTCCCCCCTTCATCGCTGTGCAGCGGGTTAGTATATGAGCAATTCCAGCATTATGGATGTGACATTTGCAGTAAATAAATACACAGGGAAAGTATATGTTAACATTATATTGAAACGTCCGTTTATATTTTCCAAAACAACTCACCACAGAGTTATGGGATCAGAAAAATTTCAATCTGTAAACATTTTTTTATACTTTTAATGAGGAAAATAAACATGCGTTATGTATGTGATTAAAAAAGTTTGTGAGTTTACAGTATACAATATGGTTTGTAGAAATTCTGTGAATTAAACTGCACAAATAATGCTAATCAAAAGGATAAGAGTTGGCTTTCTCTAGAACTAAAAGGATTGATTTTATTTTATTTAACATTTTTGGATTCATGTGGAAAAACTTTTCAGGGCAAGGTTGACATTTTAGTGGTGTGCGAATTAAAATCAGTGAATAAATTTTACGTATTTGTTTAAATGACATCTAATTTATTAATACAACATATAACAATATAACATAATTAGTGTTTTTAAGGATATTTAGTGTATACTGACTTACAAATGCCTTTGATTAGATATGTCAGAGGTTACTGTAGGTCAAACTACAAACTATGCATCTAATTTTACTTAATTTTTAGACTATATGTAGATACAAACATCTATTTTTCAAGAGAATTGTCTTTTGAACACTTTACGGTGTCTATTAGTGCTCTAGATCTGCCAGTTTCAGACTGTTGAATTTATATTTTTTTAGCATAGACTGATTCACAATAGTTTGAACCATTACAGGGGTGGTCAAATGTATATTTAAATAATTTATTATTTTAATTATTAACATATTAACATATAATATTATTATTATTTAAGGTACAAATCACATTTGCTGACAGGCTGACCCCTGATGCATCTGTTTTTGATGTCTTTCAGGGGGATCAAGCATTAATTAGGGGGGTTAATGCTTGATCAAACCCCCCCTGTAATTCACATCCTAATTTCAGTGTCTGGTTTAAGTTGCACATTAACAAGCGTTTACGCATCATTTTAAACTGCAAAGTGTGGACTTAATTAAGCATTACAAATAAAATGGTAAACCTCTGTAGGTGATGAGTTATGCCAGGATGCAGTGAAGGAGTGGGAGCTGACTCGCTGTATCGAGGACGTATATAAAGTAAGCAAAGCATCTGGCATCTCTTAAGCCCTGCTCTGTAATAGCATCCATTTTTTTAAACAATTAAATTGCGATATCATCATTTAATTAAGTTATTTAATTCTGGACAGATCTGCGTGGTGGGTAACAGTCCATCAGAAGTGCTACTGAAATCTCTGGCAAATGTCATCTCGCCACTGTTTGGGTTATTTTGCTTCACCAAACAGAATGTCTCTCATTTACGGTCAGTTTGCATTTAGAAGTAGTGCTAGACTGTGTGTTTGGGAAATATTAAAAGTGGTTGTTATTACAGCTCATCCTGCCAGGAGATTCTCATATGGTGCCTGTCTCACTCAGAGGGCTCTGAAGGTTTGACGCTGCTAAAACGCCTGTGTGGACTTCTGGGAGAAGTGTGTGGAGTCAAATGTGGTTTTCAATTCTCACCTGGCAGTGAAGGAGGGGCCAGACTTACAGTCAGAGAGCAAATAAGGTATTATTAAACCCAAACCTTTCAGCATTTAGTAGTGAATTGACTTTGTGGAAAATAGCAATATTTTAGCCACTCAATCTAAAATAAGTTATGTTTGTTTTAAATAAATTTTGGGCAACGCAGTGGCGCAGTAGGTAGTGCTGTCGCCTCACAGCAAAAAGGTCGCTGGTTCGAGCCTCGGCTGGGTCAGTTGCCATTTCTATGTGGAGTTTGCATGTTCTCCCTGTGTTAGCGGTGGTTTCCTCCAGGTGCTCCGGTTTCCCCCACAGTCCAAAGACATGCGGTATAGGTGAATTGGGTAGGCTAAATTATCCGTAGTGTATAAGTGTGAATGAGTGTGTGTGGATGTTTCCCAGAGATGGGTTGCAGCTGGAAGGGCATCCGCTGCATAAAACATGTGCTGGATAAGTTGGCGGTTCATTCCGCTGTGGCGACCCCTAATTAATAAAGAGACTAAGCCGAAAAGAAAATGAATGAATAAATGAACGAATAAATTATGTTTAAGATTATATATATAAAATAAAAGTCCTAAGGATCAGCTTTCTGAAATTGATTTATTAATTAAGCTTTTCATTGATCTATGGTTTGTTGGGAAGGGACAATATTTGGACAAGATGCAACTATTTGAACATCTGGAATCTGAGGGTTAAACAAATCTAAATATTGAGAAAATTGCCATTAAAGCTGTCTAAATGAAGTGCTTAGTATAATAATTATTTTACATTTATATAGCGCTTTGGGGGAACACATTACACATTAGGGGAATCTCCCCATCCACCACCAGTGTGCAGCATGCACCTGGATGAGGTGACGGCAGCCATATTGCGCCAGACCACACACCAGCTGATTAGTGGAGAGGAGACAGAGTGATGAAGCCAATTATGATATACAGTAGGGACGGTTAGGATGCCATGATGGACAGAGGCCAGTGGGCAAATTTGGCCAGGATGGCGGGGTTAAAATACTCTTTTTCGAAGGACATCTTGGGATTTTTAATGACCACAGAGAGTCAGGACCTCGGTTTAACGTCTCATCCGAAAGACAGTGCTCACTAAGCAGTATATGTCCCCATCAATATACTGGAGCATTAGGACCCACACAGACCACAGGTTGAGCGCCCCCTGCTGGTCTGACTAACACCACTTCCAGCAGCAACCTACCTTTCCCATGTAGTCTCCAATCCAAGTACTGACCGGGCGTAGCCCTGCTTAGTTGCAAAGAGCTAACTATATTAACTTTTAGTGTATTAACAGTAAGAAATTTACAAAATAGGCGGTTCATTCTGCTGTGGCGACCCCGGATTAATAAAGGGACTAAGTCGAAAAGAAAATGAATGAATGAATGAAATTTACAAAATATATTCATGGAGCATGATCTTTCCTTAATGTTATTATTGTTATAATTATTATATAAACAAATGAACAAATTACAATAATAAGAATAAATACATATTATATTATATTATTATAATTATATTTGGCATACAAGAAAAATTAAGTTTGTCACATACAGTACAATGTATTTTTGACCATTGCTATATATAAAACTGTATGTATAAAACTGGTTTTGTGGTCCAGGGTCACAATTCACTAAATTACTGTGTTGGTTATAATATATACTATATAATAATATGTAAATAATATAAAATACAGTTGGTTACTGTAATAAACATTAAAATTGTAGTTTATGTAGCAGATAATATCCAATTATTACTTGTCTCTTTTGTTGTGTGTTTTGGCAGTGATGAAGATGACGCTCTTTATGAGAAGGTCTCCAGCGAGCAGTGGAGAGTCCAGTGTCTGGTGCAGTTACTGGGAGACATGAAGGAAAGTGACCTGCCTGGAGAGTTTTTTCTGCTTCTGCTTCAGGTGCTGCACTTTGGCAGACTGTTTGAACCTCACTGTTACACTTCTGCCATTCTAAGCTGTTACAAGAATCTAAAGCAAGAATAATTAACTTCTCGTCTTAAGTATTATCTTGTGCTTACTCTAAAGATTTGGAAAATAGCTTTCATAAATCTTCAGCAACACTGACTTGGGCAGATCCCATGAAAGTGTAATGAGATTTAAAATAGATACCTAGATCACTGAATTTGTTTTAGGATGCTACACTTTTGATCTGTTTACACCTGCTATTAAGAGTTTACAAATCTAACTCAGTATGTAATTGAAGCCTAAAATACAGTGTTTTGATCACTTTGGATCACTTTTAGAGGTTGTGAAAAATAGATTTGAATGGAATTCATTCATATTGTTTAAACTCAAGTGGTCAAATGTGTTTGAACGGCCAAAAAAGACCACCTACTGCCTGCTTGCTGATCAAATATTTAAACATTACATGACACAACCCTAATCATTGCCTTTTAAAAATTTAGAAGTCCTGTGATTTAAAATAAATGTTTTAGATGTTATTATCAGTATGTCAGTTTAAGGATATCTATAAGCTAATGTGACAAAATTTGCGTACAGAAGATATAAACCTGATATAAACATCCAAAGCTTGCAGTTTGTCCCTTTCACCTAAATGGATCAAACTTTTATTTTAACATCACCTCGAACATCAGTTTCTCATCAAATCTTCCGACCAATCAAATGCTCTCTAGTATCTGACATGACCAGCACCATTCAAGGCACTTTTAATTAGTTTTTAATTTGAAGCACTTGAGCTCAACCACTCTCACTGGCAAAGCTGTGACAAAACAAAACGCTATTGGCTGTTTTTTAAAGGGGAGGAGCTTCTATGTCGCACCCTGTCATTATGTTTCAGTTAAGATTACGTCTAATGTCTAATAAGAAATGCACATTTCAAAGCAAGTTTGGTTTGAAAGGTGAAAAAAAATCCTTAAAAGCACAATGTTCTCCCAGCAGTGCTGATTTTAACGCAACCCCACATTATTTGGTGCAGTTTTGTAACTATAAGAGAGCAGGAAGCTGCTGCTCTCCTCTCCATATCATCTTCTTTCACATTCATATACACTGTGCAAGCTTATTTAACTTTATTAGCTTGAAAGATCAGAAGTTCATACAGGAAAGTGATCGAAGGTAGACAGAAGGGATGGATTAGAAAATCAGATGTGTTTCCCTAATCTGGTTGTTAACTTACCAACTGACCAAAACACACCTTGATGCAAGGTTTAAACAGGTCCTTTGCGTAGTAAAACCTTTTTTTTGTCAACTGATGTATCTGTTTCATGCTGTTTGCAGGATTTAACGGCTGTGGCTGCTGAGCAGGAGGATGTCGAGCAGGGAGTGGACACCTCATCATTGACCCTGCTGGAGTTAGAGCAGCACCTGCTGGGCCGTGTGAGTGGACACGGACAGAGACTCGCTTTATTGCAAACACTAGCCCTCATGTGTGAGGGTCTTCCTCACACCCAGCTGCTCTGCAAGCCCACTCAGGTGTGATACAGATCAAATCCTCATTCAGCGTTATTTAAATATAGCCATGCTTTAGTTCTGAACTTTAATCTCTTTTAAGCTGTTTTATCATTCTGTCTTTTCTGCTTCTATTCTCCTGAGATTTTAGTAAGAGTAATATTGGCCATCTAAAAATAGAGCTGGCCATATCTGTTCCATTTAACTCACAACAAAGAAATCTCTCAGACTGTTATTTAGGGCACATACATGAGCCTCTTATGGCTGATATAGCCACTGTGCTAGTTTTAAGTGGCTTTAACAATAGTAATTTTGCTGTGCACCTTGAATATGGTGTACACCTTGAGTTTGGTTTCTAAAGATAATAATTTTCTGAACAATGACACAAATCCACCTAAAACATTTAGGTTTGGTTTGCTCCTAATGTGATCATGCTAATAACAATAGTGAAAATGAATGTATTCATATTTTCTCACCTGCTTTGGTGACAGGCATAACTGAGAGTCTGCAAGCAGAGACAATAGGGTATATGCAGAGCTAGTGTTTCTTCTCATACTGATAAACCTCCGGTGAACGGGTAATGTGACTTTTTTCAACTTTATACGGTTTCTTTTACAGCATCTATGTTTTAATGTAATTAAAATATAATCAGTTAAATTGACTTCAGCATTCATTTAGTTATTCAAGTGTAAAACGAGATAAAAAAGCCGTTTACAGGCACGTGCCCGTCAAGATCAGCAGGCTAGCGCAGAAACTCTATTGAAAATACTGGGGTAAAATAAATTTTCATACGTACATTCTGAGACCCACTTTATATCGTTTATCAATCAGTCATTAAAGATAGTTGATTTTTAAAGAAAACAGACCTTAAACGCGCAAATTTTGTAATGGCATACAGTTTATGGGAAGCATTTGACCCAGGTTACTGAAAAATTAAAAGTCCTTCTGCATACTTCTGCATGTACCCCATTTATATCTCGTTTCTGCTCGCAGATGACTCTTGCAATGTTTTTATTAAATCATTGCAATATATTTGTGGTGCATGTTCATTCTAAAATCTTTTGAAGATCCAATTTCAAAAGTACAAAAATGAGAAAGTTTGTTAAACAGAGCTATCAACTGGGCTACTATGGTTGCAAACACAATCCTTTAAAGGCAGGAGGGATCATTTTTTATTTAGGTCTTGACCTGAACCATGTGAAATTACACTAAGTAGTGATACTGTAGTGTTAAAAAAGGTGTGATGTTCTATGATATTATTATGCCAGCAATCTATTTTTCTCTTTTTCCCTACTGACTGTGCATCGTATCATAAAAAAGTAAAGCAAAAACAATTTGATCTCCCCCTGGTGGTTGGCTGCAGTATAGATTAAAAATCCTGACGTGACATGACATGATTCAAACTATTTTTTTTGTTTACACATAAAATATTTTTATTTAAAATTGTTTTTATCATATAAGACACTTCTTACTGTGCAGTAATATGGATTTGTTTCACTAAAAAGTATTCATTTATTTAGTTAATTGATGTTTTTATATACTTTATGATTGTATGCTTGTGGTTGGGTCTGAGTTTCAGGGGTTATGATCATTACAGTGCCGACTCAGGTTCCATTTTAACAGATTAGATGTTTTGTCTTCACTTTTCTCCAGTGGAAGGAAGTGGAGATGCTTTATCCATCTTTTTTAACAGTGTATGCTCTCTGCACACAGGTGGTGGGGTTCGTAGTGTCCATGCTACAGAGGGCTTGTGTTAGCCTGGAGCGTGGCATTGACAGCCCTGTGGAGAGTCAGACTCTCAGTATGGGAATGGGGCTTGTGGCCACTCTACTCTCTGGAGCTGCTGAGGTATAGTGTTAAATTATGCATTTTAATTTAAATGTATTTACATTTACAATTACACTGTTGACCATCCCTTACACTTTAACCCACCCAAAAACTTACCCATACCAACAAACCTGTGCCCAACCATACCCATATCCCGCCTCAAAAGCACCAGAAGTGTACTGTTAAGTACATTGTATTTATATTTTGATGTACAGTAAGTGCATAGTAGTTAAGACCTAAAATCTGTATGTTGGACAAATGTTAACGCATATCCTCTTTCAGCTCTCTCCAGATGATTATTCATCAATGGCTGAACTGCTGCCCTACCTGGAGCAGATTTCCCAGCAGCACCCTGAACCAGTCATCCAAGAGCTGGCCTCCGATCTGAGGGCTACCATTGCCACACATGGGGCTTATCACCCTAAACCTGTCCTGAAAACTGCTGGCCAACAAAATACAGCCCATAGTCCTGCTCAACCTGCAAACCACAGTTCAAACTCCCTTCCAGCCACTACATCCTCATCTAGAGCTCCTTCCAGATCCCAGATCCCCTCACAACCACTCTTACATCCCAAAAATACAGCAGAGCCTGGTACAAAACCCAAAGTGACGGACTTTCCTGAGATTTCACCAAGTAAAGCTTTCTCTGAGTGCATGCTGGAGGCCTGTGACCCAGATGTGCCCACCCGAGCTGTAGCTGTGCGTTCATTGACCCGCTCTTTTAGAGATGGAGATAGAGAAGCACTGCAGAACAAGGACAAACTACTAATGGTGAGTGGAATCTATTTATATATGTGTGTGTTAGTATAAATCCAGTTGACATCAAACAAGTGAAGCATGTGCCAACTGTGCAGGAATTAGTGCTGAATGAGACAGACTTGTCAATATTTGTATAGTGCAAAATTTCAGTTTTATTTTGTCATTTATTACAATAATAATATGTAATGAATATTTATTATTATTATTATTTTAATAAATGACATTATAATTTCTATTAGATTTTTTAAATTATTTAAGTACTCTTTATTATTTTTTTTCTGATTATTTATTTTTATTTATTTATTTTTTCAGATGTAAATACTCTGTTTATTTTTTTATTTTTTATTTCTGATTTTCTTTTCTTTTTAATTATTTTTTTCTAATGTAAATACTTTGTTTATTTTTTATTTCTGATTTTCTTTTTTATTTTCGTTTATTTTTAATTTTTTCTGATGTAAATACTCTATTTTTTATTTCAGATTTTTTTCCTTTTATTCTTTTTTTTCATTTTGTTCTGATGTAAATATTTTTTATTTATTTTTTATTCGGTTTTTTTTTCAGTTTTTTTTGTTTTATTAATTTGTTTTCTTATGTAAATGCTCTTATTAATTTTTGTAAATTTACAAGACTGGATTTGAAGTGAGGTGAACTAAAATATGTTTTTAATTTTTAAAGGTTTTGGTTTTATTTAGGGCTACTGGTAGGTTATTTTATATTACTTATTTAATTAAGAATTTAATTCAAAAATAAAAAATACATTAAATACAAAGTCATTTTGTTCTGTCTTCTTAACAATGAAATTTTGACCCCAGTAAGTATTAATTATAGTTCAGTGCAACTTATTAAAAAAAATTGTGGCTTTGAAATTGTATGAACATAAAAATAACAGACAACCAGTCAGAATACCACAGTGAGCATAAAATAAATTACATGTAATAAACATGTAAAAACTACAGGGAATTAAAGGATGAATTATATCTAATATTTAATATGAAAGCATCACATTCACTAATTGTAAACAATGTGTAGAAAGTACATTTATTTTAATAAAGAGCTACACATTCGTTTCCCTATTAAAGCAATTCTTGTATAAAGCTTCAAAGGATGATTCATAATAATGAATTGCTACACTATTAAAAACAATAATTAAATAAATAAAAAGTAAGCACACCTTTCTAGTAATATGTCTTTTTCATAGCATTATCTTTTATCCTGTGTATAATTTCCAGTTCTAATTCGTAGCTTGTAAATGTCTGGTAAATTTTCTTAGATTTATAACTTACAAAATAATTTCCCCTTTAGTGCTTCTTCGGGTCATTTAGAGTTCTCAAATAGAGCTTTGATGCGAGCCATCATTATAGAACCTGCATTATTCTCTCTGATGCTCATGCCAGGTGTCTGTACACATCTCTCCTGGGGGTTTGTGTAGACCCTTCCCTGGGTGACACTGTTTATTTGGGCCAGCGATTTTCAATGTTCTCTTGTGTTTTGAGGGTAGGTGACGGTCTAGACCATGTTTTATAAATGAGGTGAGATGTTTGGTGTGTAAAACCTCTTGCTTGAGGGCGCCTGAAGACTCTCATGGGATCTAGTTATGATGAGTGTCTTTCTGCAGCGTTTCATCTAATATTCTTTCTAATAAAACCCTATTCTGTTCCCAGCGCTTCATAAATACAACCAATTCACATCTAAACATGGACGCAGAGCACCAGATAACATAGGTGTACCTCAGGGATGTGAATAGCTTCTTTTTCGTTTCGATTCAGTATGTTTTGAATTGTATTTCTGTTTATGTAAGTGTATATTATCTGTTAATTTTGCCATACTCTTTTATTCTCTCTCACCTCACGCGAACTCATTTAAATCTTCGAAAACCGCGGGCCACAGACATGATTTAATTTGCATTACTGTTAAACGTGCTGAGAGCTGAGCTAATGGCTTTTTGAAAAACTGTCAGCGATAATTAGACGAAGGAATTAATTAACTCTGGCCTAATTCCAATTGGCTCAGCTTTTGGTGAATTATTTCAATGTGTTGCAGCTCTTTCTGGAAAACCTGGAGCATGAAGACTCCTTTGTGTATCTGTCCGCCATTCAAGGTAATTCATTCATTAGTTCCAGAGAAACACAGCCTGACCATCTCAGAAATGCAACAAAATATACAGTTGCAATCAGAATTATTCAACCCCCCGATTTATTAGCCCCCATGTTTATTTTTTCCCTCAATTTCTGTTTAACGGAGAGAAGATTTTTTCAAAACATTTCTAAACATAATAGTGTTAATAACTCCTCTCTAATAACTGATTAATTTTATCTTTGACATGATGACAGTATATAATATTTGACTAGATATTTTTCAAGACACTTCTAAACAGCTTAAAGTGACATTTAAAGGCTTAACTAGGTTAATTAGGTTAACTAGGCAGGTTAGGGTAATTAGGCAAGTTATTGTATAATGATGGTTTGTTCTGTAGACTATTGAAAAAATAAATAGCTTAAAGTGGTTAATAATTTTGACCTTAAAATGGGTTTTAAAAATTAAAAACTGCTTTTATTCTAGCCAAAATAAAACAAATAAGACGTTCTCCAGAAGAAAAAAATATTATCAGACATACTGTGAAAATTTCCTTGTTCTGTTAAACATCATCTGGTAAATATTTAAAAAAAAAAAAAAAATTAAAAGGGGGTTCAATAATTCTGATTGCAACTGTAACAATCAAACCTGTTATTGCCTAAATGTGAGAGTAATAGCATGATTATCCATTTATTTTAGTTTTTTTTGTGGTTGTGATTATAAATAATAGAACACTTTTTAAGGCTTCGAATTGAATATAAATTGAATAAAATTTTTAATAATGTAGAATTTGTATGTTGGTCAAAGCGATTTTTAATTTAAATTAAAACCTTTTCATTTAAATTATTTTTATATTTTGTCATTTTAAATACACTAGATTTTAGCATTTTGTCAGCAAGTTTTTAGTCATTTAAAATATAATACAGTTTATTGTGATCACTTATTTTTATGTATTTTAATAAGTACAGGTCAGAATAATTAATAAAATATTTAAATAAATATGTTTCACTAAATGATGTTGTCGTTTCACTCATAATTTGACATTTTCCCCCTCAAATACAATAAAGTAAAACAAAAACTTTATATTGAAACAATAAAATAGACACTTGGTTTGATCTTTTTTTTGTATTGTTTGTACGATCAATTTTGTGAATACAATTTGATATTATCCCTTAAAAAGTCTTCTTTTACTCATATATAAATAATTTGGCCACCTGTTACAGTAACATTGAATAAGTTATTGTTAGTTTATATATTTACTAACATGAACTAATGATGAACCATACTTGTATGGCATTTATTAATAATTTTTTTACAATTAGAAATGTATTATTAAAATCAAAAGTACATTAATGTACTGCAAGTTAAAAGGAACTATCAATGACAATAATAACAATAATAACTTTTAATTAATTAATTAATAATTACATTAAAACATACGGTAACACTTTATTTTGATGGTCCATTTGAGTATTAGTAGATTGTCTGCTTAATATCTGATAATACTGCTCCTTCAAAAGACATTTATCTGACTGTAAGAAACTTTGCAAGTACATGTCAATTTACACTAACCCTAATCCCAACCCTAACCCCAACCAAACAGTCTACTTATAACCTAATGAGAATTAGTTGGCATGTTGATGCAGTGTAACTTCAACGTTTGTAATTCAACAAACGGACCATCAAAATCAAGTGTGACCAAACATAAAAATATAGTTCATTGTTTATTTATGTTAGTACATACGTATATTAACTAACATTAATTAATGTAACTTCATTGTAAAGTGTTACTATCATTTCATATAATCAGTTTTGTGGTCAGTAAGAAAGGTATCATTATTGATTTCCTTTTCATTTCCACATTAAAATGACAGCAAAGAATATAAAATAGTTAATAAATTGCAATCATATTTTACAAGATTAATGTTTTTACTGAAATAAAAGCCTGAGAGACTTAAAAATCTGCCTGACCCCAAACTTAAATGGTGCACTGTATATTGATCTGCAGTTTATATTTATTTTCAAGGACACCTTTTCTGGGCTAACAAACTGTTATGAAGTGGGCTATTTTGGGTCGATTAGCTAAAGGCTCTCTGTTTGCAACCCACATGATTTCACCTTTTGCCTATGAATGGTCATGCAGGACCTTCTCTCAAACCTTCTCAGTCCTATTGAGGAACAACTAAGTAAAGATTTTAAAGGCATAGTTCACCCAAAATGAAAATGTACTCATTTACTCTTTCATCAGGTGCCTTAAAATATTTATGAGCCTTAAACAGAGGTCTGTCAGATTTTCTTTCTTTTTCTTTTTCAGGCTTGGCAGTGTTGGCTGACTCTTTCCCTGAGCAGATTCTGCAGAGACTGCTGGGAGAGTATCAGACCGATGCGAGCGATGGTCCCCCCCAAAAAGAGCGATCCCTTGAGACACGACTTAAAGTGGGCGAGGTTTTAATGAGAGCCAGCAGAGCCATGGGTGAGCACAGCCACTGCCTCTAGTGCCTTTATACACTACCAGTCAAAGGTTTGGCATCAGTTAAACATGTTTTTAAAAGTAGCCTATTCTGCTCACCACAAAACAGCTGAAATGTTCAAATTGTGAATTGCATGTTTAAGGGATTTTGGTGTCTCCAGAATGTGTCTAAAGTTTCAGCTCAAAATACCCATCAGATTATTTATTTTATCATGTAGAATCTGCCCATTTTGGTGTCTGAATACATTGTAGCTGTTTTTGTAGCCTATGGCTTTAAATCCAAATGAACCGATTCTCCCCGCCCACCGCTCTGGTGTGCATGTCTGCTTCTCCTGCGTTACGTAAGATAAACAGCAGTCAGTGATTGAGACAGACACAAATGAAACTTAAATATGGTCACTAGTCAAAAATACCAAATAAATTTATTTCATGTATTTGTGTTGGAGTTTATTCAAGCCTTTCTGAAAGGATGAGTCTCACACAAATGCTGTTTGCAGTACACACACACACACACAAACACACACACACACACACACACACATGCGCGTTTACTGACACCATGTGGCCGTGGTGATTATAATGGCTAAGAATTACATAGTGATTTTACTCTCTTTATTACAAACATGCTCTGTTTAAAAATTTTTTAAACTTATAAAATTAATTATTGAGGTGCAGCTGATTATAAAGAGTTGTAACATGTTTTAATTCCAGTTTCTTTGCAAAAAAACTGTTCTGTGGACATGTGTATACATGTTATTATAGAAGCATGGCACCTGTCAATCAATTCAGTGGGTGGGGAAAACCACACTCCTACGTCACGTTGCAGTGGGCCTCAAATTCACAAGGATTTGAGTCCTATTTTAACATCAAGAAATTTTAAAAAAGAGACTTACTTTACATTACTCCAATATGACTGTGGACACACTATACATACCCACAGTTCTGTTCAAACAACTTCCAAAAGCTGATTTTCATCGTAGGTGCCCTTTAAAATAAAATTAGTTTTTTAGTTAACATCAATTCTCTAGTCTTCAGTGTCACATGATCCTTCAGAATAAAATTCTAATATGATCTGCTGCCCAATAAACACTTTCTTCTTGTCAGTGTTGGAAACTGCTTTATATTTTTGTGGAAACTGACACAGTACTAGTCAAAAATGCAGTCAAAATATATTTACCTTTTATGTTTATCAAGGATGGTGATACGGTGGCTCTGTGGTTAGCACTGTCGCCTCACAGCAAGAAAGTCGCTGGTTTGAGCCCCGGCTGGGTCAGTTGGCGTTTCTGTGTGGAGTTTGCATGTTCTCCCCGTGTTGGTGTGGGTTTACTCCGGGTGCTTCGGTTTCCCCCACAAGTCCAAAGACATGCGCTATAGGTGAATTGATAAAACTAAATTGTCCGTAGTGTATGTGTGTGAATGAGTGTGTATGGGTATTTCCCAGTACTGGGTTGCAGCTGGAAGGGCATCCACGGTGTAAAACATATGCTGGATAAGTTGGTGGTTCATTCCGCTGTGGTGATCCCTGACAAATAAAGGGACTAAGCTGAATTAATGAATTTATCAAGGACACATTAAGGGCATAGTGTACCCAAAAAATGAAAATTCTGTCATTATTTAATCACCCTCCACTTTTTCAAATATTATTGAATTTTTTTCTCTGTTAAACACAAATTAAAATATTTTAAATTGAGTAGCTATGGACATTCATGGTACTTATTTCCTCGTATGAATACCAGTGGTTTCCAACATTCTGCTAAATATATATTTTGGTTGTTGTTGTTCAACAGGAGAAAAAAGACTCATAGAGCCTAAGAACTACTTTAGCGTGAATAAATGTTTGTTTGTTTGCTTGCTTTAATTATGTATCACATTTAAAAACAACAAATGTTGACCAAAGTGCTCTACAAATCAACCACAAAATATATACTTGTATATGTAAACAAAATAAAATTAATTACAATCAAACGCAAGAGACATGAGATCATTTATTAAATGAGATTTAAAAGCACCAAGGAAAGAGCATGACCACATATATAAAGGCAAACCATTCCACAGACAAGGGTCTGCAACAGAAAAAGCCCTGCCTCCTTTTGATTTTAATCGAGACTTGGGAACTATTAGCTGAAACTGTTGTGCTGACCGAAGAGGCCTAAATGAAGTATGCCAGTGAAGAAGCTGTCCAATGTAAGTATGGTGGCAGACTATTCAATACTTTAAAAACAAATAACAATACTCAATCCTAAGTTGGACTGAGAGCCAGTGAAGGGATGATAAAACTGGTAAAAATACTAGCAAATGTTTTAGCCCCAGTTAAAAGCCTAACGGCTGCAATATAAATGATGGGTAATGAGTAAATCATTGTTTTTGGATGAACTATTTCTTTAAATTGTTCAAGAGGGAATTTAAAGACATTCATGTTGTTAAAAAAATTGCTATCTACATCAGAAACTTTAAAAATCATTATTATTTATTAATTATAATAGAACAGCAAATCAGCAGTATAATGATTTCTGAAGGATCATATGATTAAAAACATTTAAAAATATCACTAATCCCACACTTTTGACCAGTAATGTCTTATTTTCTTTTCTCCTCTCAATATGCATGCTTCATTTCAGGACCTGTTTGTTAGATCTAGGCAGCAGCGTATCCGTAGCACAAGCGTGCGGTTCTTCATTGTGTCTGGAGATCATTGAGTCTGGGTTTGAGGCATGTCGTCTTGGCCCGACTCCTCAACACTAACAGATCACGCTCTGAAAAAAGCCCAACAGCTGCTCCAGTCGGCCGAAACCACACAAAGAGTCTCACAGCTCTCTGTCACATTCATAGCGTCTTCACACACAGCAGGGGGCATCGCACACTTCACTCACACACTTGAGCTCCATTTACATTTTCAGCTCATCAGTATCATCTAATGAGACACTCATTTAGTCAAATCCTTGACTAATAACTAATGCGAGCTACATTTAACATGCTGTTTCGTAAAGTACACACATCCACTCTGTCGAAAATCAAAAGTATGATTCCTGATTTAAGATCACTTAATAGGGGATTAGACAGATGGCCACTGTTAACAAGAAGCGTGGCATCAAAGAAGTGTGCGTTAACATTCTGCGTTTTTTTCTTCTTCTCATAGATCTAGTTCACAATAGCCATTAAAGGGCTTTTGATGTGTTTAGAGGATTGGTCAGATGAACAAGCAGACATTGATGTCTGAATAGGACCTGGCACATGGCTTCTGGAAGGCTTTATACAGTTTGAATGATATATCAGACAGGGCCAGGAAAATCAGCAGCTTCTGGACCCTCCTGGTAGATGTTTTAATGGCTTTTTGTCTTATTTTATCCTTGATGATTTTACTTTAAAGAACGCTAATTCCTCTTATACTTATACTTATTAGTATCAGGATTTATAAAATATATATATACAGTTGAAGTCAGAATTATTACCCCCCTTTATTTTTTTTATTATTTTTTTCAATATTTCCCAAATGATGTTTAACAGAGCAAGGAAATTTTCACAGTATGTCTGATAATATTTTTTCTTCTAGAGAGAGTCTTATTTGTTTTATTTCGGCTATATTTGTTTTCGATAGTCTACAGAACAAACCATCATTATACAATGACTTGCCTAATTACCCTGACCTGGCCTAGTTAACCTAATTAACTTAGTTAAGTCTTTAAATGTCACTTTAAGCTGAATAGAAGTGTCTTGAAAAATATCTAGTAAAATATTATTTACTGTCATCATGACAAAGATAAAATAAATCAGTTATTAGAAATGAGTTATAAAAACTATTATGTTTAGAAATGTGTTGAAAAAAATCTTCTCTCCATTAAACAAACTGGGGAAAAATAAACATGGGGGCTAATAATTCTAACTTCAACTGTATATATATATATATATATATATATATATATATATATATATATATATAAATATATATATAAACTGGTGATTTTGCTCATACTGTAGAAATGGGCTTTGGATTTCTCAGACTTTCACACTGAGATGGAGAGATGGGAGTGGTGACTTCATCTTTGTGTGTGTGTTTGTGGTTTGTCATTGTGCATTCAGGCTTGCACTCTCACTCCATGTCTACTCGCTGTCTGTGTGGGATCAGGAAGAATCAGAGTTTTTATTGTTGTTTTTTTAAAGAACCCTATTATATCTACTTGATATCACTTTACATTACTCAGTAGTTTTAAATATTAAGTGAAGGTTATTCATAAACTAACTTCGAGAGGATCATGTGCTTATGATTGGCCACAGCTGGTCCTGCATTAATTAATGCATGATTTACCAATCAGATGATTCCAAACTCACCATAAATAACCTTTCTTACCTCAGTTATCTTTGTCTTGAAGAATCTCCCCTTCCACCCGTACTCCTTCTTTCTTTCCTAGATAGAGTTTAGCACGGGGGCCCAGTGGCTAGCACTGTTGCCTCACAGCAAGAATGTCACTGGTTCAAGTCCTTACTAGGCCAGTTGAAATTTTTGTGTGGAGTGTACATGTTTTTCCCATGCTCATGTGGGTTTCCCCCGGGTTACCCAGTTTTCTCCCACAGTCCAAAGACATGCAACATAAGTGAATTGACCGAACCAAATTGGCACCATAAATGAGCTCTTAATCAGCAGTATATATTTCTCTATAGCCATCCCTAATTTGTCATTAGCCATAAATAAGCTAGGGGAGTTCTCGAGACCTTCATTTTTCAGTGTCACATGAGGTAAAAGTAAATTAAAATATGGATTAAATGAAACAAAAGTGACTGTAAAGACATTTGTAATGTTATAAACACGTTTCTTTCTTAAATCTTTTTTTTTTTTGCTTCAATGTAAAACACTTTTAACATTGTTAATATTTTTGTAATACTAATAATTAGTTTACAATAATAATTTTGGAGCAAATCAACGCATGTGATGCTGAACACTTTAATATATGTTAATATTTTAAAACATTTTAATATATATTCAATTACAGAGTATTTATTTTAATTGTACTATTATGTTGCTATTGTTATACAAACAAAACGTTACTGATTTTTTAAATATTATTTGTCACTATTTTTGTTGTTGTCATAAATTGAAAAGTGTTTAATTACATTTTATGGGTTGAGGTTATGCTTTGCTTTGTAGGCACTTTAATAAGCAAAGTATCCCGTTATGCATGGTGTTTTGCATAAGCTCTGTTTTTAAAGGCCTATAAAATGTTCATTATAAAACGAATATTCATTGTACACTGTAAACAATTCAGGGTTCCACATAATTTTATTCATATTGTCCCAACACAAATCGATTAAGTTAACTTTACATATTTAAACAATTTTAGTGGTTTAAACATAAAAAATTAAGTTGTCCCAACAAAATCTCAAGAATTGTGTTTTAAAATTTTTTAAATAAGTAGTTTGAACAAGCAACAAAAATATGTTTTTTGTGTGTGTTTGTTTATTTGATTCTCAATTAAAGCAACAATGTACAACATTGCTCTAATGAATATAACCAAATCAACATATATATTTTAATCGGAGAAAATAAAAAGTTTAACAGTAATCTTACTTAGTTTCAAACCATACTCAGCACCGGGTTAAAGAAAAATTCTTAACAGCTCATCTGAAATACAAATAATAAACTAAAGCTTGTCTTTGTCTTGTAGGCGACCTCGCGCCACACCTTGGCCGTCCTCTGATTGGTGTGTTTCTGAGCAGCACACGAGACGAGGACAGCAGTGTTCGCGCCAGCAGCCTCTCTAACTTGGGCGAACTCTGCCAACGTCTCAACTTTTCACTCGGACCACTGGCACAAGAGGTACGAGTCTGACTACGCTAGCATTCAGCACCTAAACGTCAAGACAACAAGTCGAGCTGTTGAAAAGCTCAATCTGTGTGTGCTTCAGTTCAGTCTGTAATTAGTTCTTTTTAAGCAGATGCCCAGAGCGGCTTCTTTTGTGATGTCAGGGTTCTCTTTACTCTGCACAGCTGTGTGTGTGTGTGTGTGTGTGTGTGTGTGTGTGTGTGTGTGTGTGTGTGTGTGTGTGTGTGTGTGTGTGTGTGTGTGTGTGTGTGTGTGTGTGTGTATGTGTGTAAACATGCACATCTCTCTGCACAAGATTACTACTACTAGTAGTGCTGAGATCAGGGTTTCTGTTAGAGCAGATGGGTGATGGGTGTGATGGATGAACACAAACTGCATCCATTGAGTTGATTTGCTTGTTAAAGTCAATGACTTAACAATTGATGTGTGTTACCAAATTTAAGGGCTTCCATCATGTAATAAAATAATTATGTTTTTATTATATTATATTATATTATATTAAATTATTTTATATTATATTATATAATATTATTTTATATTATTTTATATTATATAAAAAATGACGCAGTGGCGCAGCAGGTAGTGCTGTCGCCTCACAGCAAGAAGGTCGGTGTTTCGAGCCTCGGCTGGGTCAGTTGGCGTTTGTGTGGAGTTTGCATGTTCTCCCTGCGTTCACGTAGGTTTTGAATTTAACAGTCTTTAGAGTCACAAGATCCTTTAGAAATCACTCTAATATTAATTATTATTATTAATATTATTATAATAATAATTATTATAATTAATTAACATAGCAAACCAAAAATGTTATTACACAGTGTCATAAGATAAAATTACTTTTAAGTGTCGCCAGTGTTATTCTAGCATTAGTGATTAGCTATTGTCATTTTTATTAATGACTTAAATGGATTATTCTCATTTATATACTCATTTCTGATTTCTTTCTAACATGCTTCATTTTAATAAATTATTTGAGTGTCTAGATAATTTTTAATATTTTTGTTTACTTTAGTTAATTAAAACGTCCATATGAAGATAAAATATACCCAAATGAACCGACTCGAATCAATTTGAAATGTTTTGAAAGCAGACAAACTGATGAATATGTGTGGATTAAGTTTTATGCAAACTGTATTTACTGTATCTGACACTTTAGTATTACATTTCTGCTGCTTTGGAAGTGACAGTAACATTTCCTTGAGGAAATTCAAATGCAGTTTTCTTTGATTCTGTTGCCAGTAAGTGAAATATGTGACTGCTCTGCACAGTTGGGGAGCAGTCTGTTTATGTTTCAGTACTTGTGCATACGGTGGTTAAGAAAATCTCCAGTAAGCGACTGAGCTGCGGCAGTGCTTTGTGGAGAACTTCATGAATAAGCATCTCTGTCAGCGTGACTAACTGAGCTGCTTATTCATGAAAGAGCTGGTCTGCAACAGGCCCTTCCCAAGCGTCTTGACTATCGGCTTCTGCAAACCCATGTGCATGTGTTCAAGCATCAATCGACCCGTAGCATTGACATTTAGATCAACTGGTGCAGCATTGCAAATGCCTGCATTTGTTCTTTGTGTTTGACCTATGTCTGTGTGTGTGTCTGTATTCTGGTTTCTGCAGTTGAGCATGTGCCTGACGTCTCTGATAAAGACAGACAGAGAAGCAGAGGTTCGAAGGGCTGCTGTTCACGTCATCGCTCTGGTTCTCAGAGGCCTCAGTGATAAAACCACTCAAGTGAGTAGTTTAAACATGTGTGTGTATTTAAAAATGGTAGTGAAAATACAAATTATAAAAGTAATAAGTGATGTATTCAGGGGTGCCCAAACTCTCCAAACTGTCCTGCATAGTTTAGCTCCACACCTGCCTGTAAGTTTCTAGTATACCAGGAAGGAGCTTGATTAGCTGGTTGGGGTGTGTTTAATTGGGGTTGGAACTAAAATATTTAAGACACTTGCCCTCCAGGAATGAGTTTGGGCAACCCTGATGTAATTTTTAATGAATGTGTATTTTTAAGATAAATTAATGAATTAATAAAAAAACATAATGTTTAGAATTGAATATTATACTTTAATAAAGGTAAAATACATCATACAGTAGAGTGAATTGCCCTATTATTGCTCCTAATATTACCAGCGTTAACAATATATCTATTATAACTAACAATAGGCAGAATGGTGGAGCAGTGGGTAGCACAATCGCCTCACAGCAAGGTCGTTGGTTCGAGCCCCGTCTGGATCAGTTGGCATTTCTGTGTGGAGTTTGCATGTGCTCCCCGTGTTCACGTGGGTTTCCTCTGGGTGCTCCGGTTTCCCCCACAAGTCCAAAAACATGTAGTATAGGTGAATTGGGTAAGCTAAATTGTCCGTAGTGTATGTGTGTGAATGAGAGTGCATGGATGTTTCCCAGTGATGGGTTGCAGCTGGAAGGGCATTCGCTGCTTAAAACATATGCTGGATAAGTTGGCGGTTCATTCTGTTGTGGCAACCCCAGATTAATATAGGGACTAAGCCGAAAAGAAAATGAATGAATGAATAACTAATAATATTGCCTATTGTAAACTATGCACATTTTTTAAAGATTTATTTTTGGCCTTTTTGCCTTTATTAAATAGGACAGTAATCAGACAGGAAGCAAAGTGGGAGAGAGAGAGTGGGAGGTTAGAGTCAGGAAATTTCCTTGAACTGGGATTCGAACTCAGGATGCCCTGAAGTGCTTCCGTACCATATGTCAGCACGCTAACCACTAGGCTATTGCGCTGACAATATTATAAATATTTTTATTAGCAAACAACAAATATATTGCTGATACAGCAATTTATACTATCATTTTAATTAATTTTAAAATTAGTAATATAAACAACAGAATATACCAATTTAAATACTAATTCCATTAATGTTAATAGTATAAATAATTAATTATCTCTTTTAATTGTTTATTTTTTACTTTAAAGGTAAACTGACATTTTAGCAGCCATCATTATAGCCTTATGTGTCACATGATCCATGAGTGATTATTTAAAAATGCTGATTTGGTGCTTAAGAAACATTTATATTAATTTTACAGCTTAATATCTATAAAAATTCTGTCTTATTTTAAAGATTCTTTTATGAATGGAAAGTTGAAATGGTGACTCAGTGGTTAGCACTGTCACCTCACAACAAGAAGGTTGCTGTCGAGTCCTGGCTGAGTCAGTTGGCATTTCTGTGTGGAGTTTACATGTTCTCCCCGTGTTTGTGTGGATTTCCTCTGGGTGCTCCGGTTTCCCCCACAGTCCAAAGACATGGGGTACAGGTGAATTAAATAAACTAAATTGGCTATAGTGTATGAGTATGTATGGGTGTTACTCAGTACTGGGTTGCGGCTGGAAGGACGTCCGCTGCGTAAAACATATGCTAAGATAGTAGGCGGTTCATTCCGATGTGATGACCTCTGAAATAGAGTCTAAGCCGAAGGAAAATGAATGAATTTTTATGTCACTTGATAAATTTCAATTTGATAAATTTCCTTTGGTCATGTATTCATCAGCATACAATTGATTATTCTTATTTACAGCATGTTTTTCATTCTGAATTTTCCGTTAAGTGTGGAAAAGGAAAGTTTCAGCATGAGATCAGATTCTAAAGTGAAAACACATTCTTTTTAAAACAATTTTGAAAACAGAAGGACATTCTCTGAGGTTAATGAATACGTCTGTGTTTGTGTGTGTGTGTGTGAGAGAGAGGTTACAGAGTAGGTTGTTAGGTCTTCCGATGTGGTGTCATCAGTGCTCATGTTCAGTGGGAGGAACTCATTCAGCATCTGTACTGATGAGCAACAGCTGTAGTTTCTAGTCTCTTATTTAGTGGTCACCTGCTGCAGAACACAACCACTGCTCTGTGTAATCATCATTCGTGTTCCCACGGCCACAATCACTTTACAAACAATGCCTTCCATTCCACACTATCTCCTACAGGTCACTGGGTTCATGATGAATGCAAGCAATATATCTAAACCATATCAAAACCATAACTGTAAACTGTTGGTGCATTTTAGATCTTTGTTAATGCTAATGTTGTACCTACTATACCTATATGTACTATATGTGGTGTTTGTTGGTTGGCACATCATTGAAAAGTACTTTTTCGTGCAGTAACGTGTCAACATGTGTCAAACTAATAATTATTGATATCAATAGATAAAGAGGTTATAGTTTTACTTCTAGGACTTGAAGAAGTTTTGTGAGAATCTTCTTTAAAACTTTTATGTATCACAAGTTCTGAATTACTGCTGTAACTACATTAACCAATCAGAGCGGTGAATCAGCTGAATCTCTGATCCACCGGACTGTTATCAGGCATTTTCAACAGATGTGTACCCTGTTGTGAGACCATATGAATCACATCACTGAATGATATTTGTGTTTTATTAATAAAATTGTTTGTTTGTTTTTGTCAATAGACTGGTAGAATGGTTGACATTCCATTCATCAGTGCTAAAGTTCTGTTGTTTTAATGCATAAAATTAAAATATATTGTAAATGTCATGAAACAATTCAATACTGTCAGACATTTCATAAAAGAGATCATTAATGCTGCTCATTCCCTTTCTAGAATGTATTAATCATATGCAAATTCTAGTGGTGGGGTGTATGTGAAATGAAATCTATAAATCTATATCACAAATGCAAGCCACAACAAACTAAAACAAACTACTATAACTTACCATTATGAGAGAGAGAAGTTTATTTCCCAGTCTTGCTTGAGTAACTGAATCTTAAAAAGGCAGGTTTTGTAAATACATTGCTAAGAAACGCAAACTAATCCTGATTTTGGCGCTGATGTTCATACCTGGTAGAAAACATTTAGAGATGTTTAGAATTCTAGCACGGCACGTCCGGTGTCCTGACATTTTATCCTACTCATCAGATTATGCTACCAACATTGTATTTAAATGATTCTGAGGTTGGGGTGATATTGCAGCTTCATATCACATAGAAATTTACACTGGTAGCAAAATCTGATGGGTATATTGCGTCATCAAAATGCGCTACCTACCTTTTGAATGGGAGGTAGCAACAATGGTAAAGTCTAGATCGGATATGCGGCCAGCCGGAAGTACAATATAGCAGCGTTTTTTTTTTATGACACTGTATAACAATAATTAATATTTTTACAGTATTGTGACGGTTGGGTTTAGGGTTGGGGTGGGGGTAGACGTGAATAAAATACAATAAATGTGAAATTTTATAAATAATTTAAATAATTCTTGTTAACTTCCGGCCGCAAGTATCCATTCTAGGACAATCTGACAAGGTAGGACACCAATCTGCGATGTTAACAGATAGAATATTGTTCTTAAAGGGTAACTCACAATAAAGTTGAATCTCATACAGAGTAATTTTGAGTTTCATCTGTCCCGGTAGAAGCTCTTTCAAGAGGTTGTGGTTGTACACCGGTGGAATCCCTGTTCTCCACAATTCTCTCATCCCTGTCTGAATTGCTGTAATGCATTAGTGTAATGTTCCACAAATATTATAGCTTGTTAGTCTTTATTTATGTTAAGCTGCTTTAACAAAATCTACATTGTAAAGAGCGCTATATAAATAAAGATGTATATATATACTCTATACTGTACGTATATATGAGAGAACATTAATGTTTCTGTTCATATAACACTCCCATCAGCAAAGTTTAGCCTAGCTATTTTGATTCTGCTAATGAGAGGTTTGGGTTTCAATCTAAATTCTCCTAACCTGTTGAGAGACACTGACTACGTTTACATGGACATCAGCAATCAAATTATTTGCCTTAATCTGAATAAGACAATAATATTATAAAGGTGTTGACATGAGTTGCTTTTTGAATGTTCGTTTAATGATTCCGTTTTACATGTTATAGCACATAATTCGATTAATGTCATTGCATCACCATGTTATCCACATTTACTCCGGAGTTTCATTTAATATAGGGTGTTTCATTCCTAATTTGTCGACTTTAACTGCAGTTTGGCTCTTTCACTTTCATACTTTCATTCAGGAACATTTCACGCATGCCCCCCGTGACAAACAAGATATTGGATGAGAGTATGAACTGCTAAAGGAGTTTAGTTTTAATGTAATTTTATACTGCACATTGTATGAGGAAAAAAACTCTGTCTGTGGTTCTTCACTGACTCGGTAGGTGCAGAAAATAGTGTCAAACAGCCATATGTGTACAGACTATTCTGTTGCAAAATACGGTGAAAATCATACACGACGGAAATAGTTTGATAGCGGTGTTTACATGTCTGTACTGCACTTCAATAATGTGACTAAAATCAGCATACTCCACGTCTTAATCTGATTTCTGTTTAGTTTGATTATGACATTAGTCGGTTTAAGGTAATCAAGAATCGCTGTTTACATGGTCAACTCTTAATCAGAGTATTGTCTTAATTGTATTAAAATCACATAATTGGTGTCCATGTAAACGGACTCACTGTAAGAGATAGAGATTCTTACATTTTTTTGTGTTGAACTGATGAGCATTTCCAGGAGCAGTTTTGATCTGATTAACCATTGGGATTTTCCACATTATCCTGTTCATTATTGTCTTGAAGTAGTGACATTATAAAGATGCAATATTCTAGAAATCACAGATTTGGATCAAACACTACTGTAGAACAGCAAAAATTCTGCCATTTTTAAGCACATTTCCACCAAGTGCCAGATCAACACCAATAACTGAGAGAAATCTGACAGTGTTCTCTCATTTCCTTTACTATACATTCATAATATATGCAATTTAAAAACTGCTTTTTTCTCATGTTAGCATAACTTCAATTGGGGATACGCAGTGGACTGGAAATGTAGAAAGCTGCAAACTTCTTGCTTTAAAACAAGCAGTTTATTCTTGTATAAAATGATATATTTATGGGCAAGTTTACATATGTCAGTCTGCAGAATCTCCATCTGCTTTGGCCTCTTACAGATCTGGAATTTTGGTGGGTTTGTTCACATTAAACACATCTTAGACTCTCTCTATAAACACACATGTTCTCATCCCATGACCTCAGAGCAGACTAAAGGGACCACTGCTTCTGCGAATGACCCTTTATACTTTTGACCTCTTGATTTACAGCACCATTGTCCTCCCAAGTTTGTCCCCTTACCCCTGATAAATTTGCACATACACTTTATAGGACAGGTTTTACCACACAGACTGAGGTGCTGATGTTCCTTGGCCTGAGTGCAAAGTCAAAACTGTCACGGCCGTCTGTTGAGTTTCCCAGGATGCAGCTTGAGAAAGCTCCTTCTGGTATGAGGAAAGGTTGTTACTCTGTCCAGCTGTTGCAGTGAGTAATAAGATGGCTCGTCCAGGTAAACCATAAGTCACAGCGGCTGGTGTAAGGTTAAAACAGCTGACTGCACACAAAAGCACTCTGGTGCTGTAAGGGAAGGTCAACAGACCATCTGCCTCAAGAGACATATATCGTACTCATTATTTTCTTCGCCTCGTTTGTTCTTTTTCTCACATTAAGTTGTACAGTAACAGGACATCTGCTTGCTAAGTGTTTTCTCTCTCTCTTTCAGGTTCTTGACGATGTTTTGTTGGAGCTGTATCGGGCTCTTAAGTGGGTTGTTAGATCAGACTCAGATGATGTGGTCAAACTTCATGCTCAAATCGCTCTCGAGGAACTGGATGACGTCATGAGGAGGTTCATCTTCCCTCAGCAAAAACTCGAGAAAAAGATTGTGGTACTTCCTTGAAAATGCTCCCGATTTATGGAACCAAAAGCTTCACTTTCACTTTTCTAACGCTCATTAAATCTTTTAAAATTGTGTTAAATGTGTTCCTTTTTGTTTCCTAAAAACTTTACTCTTGTATTTCTCTTGTCAATAAGTGAACCTTATTTTTTTTACTTTTCTAAAGCATGAAAAATCCATAATATGTTTGCAGATATTTAAGAAACATGCTAAGTGAACATTCTTGTTTATCTGAAAACCAATGCTAAAGTCAGATATTCTGCTTTGAAAATGTGTTTTCCGTGCTGGAACACTGTCTTTTGTTTTGGTTCTTTTAACCCGCCCACTGCCACTTTAGCCAATTATATTTCAGCAGCCCGGGATGCCTTGTTGGAAAACTGCGTATTTTATTCATTCAGTCAGAAAAGCTCTCTAAGTATGCGCCCATGACCGAAATGGGACCTCCGGTGGACAGTAACAGCCCCGAAATGAGATGCAGATTCAGAGTTCCACATGAGGTTAATAATTAGCAAATAATATAAATATTTCAAACATAAACATTAGATGAGCAGGTTACATTGTGACCTCGTGTCCTAACAACACGCTATGTGACTGTTTGCACCAGGCAAAACACGGCAGAAATTTAAATACAGCCATTCACAAGCACAGTTACTGCACTGTACCGAAATGGTAAGGTTTATAATCTAATTAATACATTTAACATTAATAAATGTAGGTGCTGAATCACTCATATGTGTTGGTTTTGAGTCTAAAGTTCAATTTCAAACCGTTGATTTTATTTTCAAGATCTGAGGTAAACTATCTGCTGCTGCTTTCAGTAATATGGCAATACATGTCATGTAAAATGGCATTCAAACCCACATTATTAGCATTTAACGCTGAATAAAGCACATAAGGTGTACCTGAGGTGATAATTGTCAGTTTTCTATTGTTTAGCTGCAAGAAATAGAAGCCGTTTCTAATAACAATTTGAGGTGTTGGTTAGAACAATTTTTTTTCTTTTTAAATATTTCCCAAATTATGTTTAACAGAGCAAGGAAATTTTCACAGTATGTCTGATAATATTTTTCTCCTGGAGAAAGTCTTACTTGTTTTATTTTGGCTAGAATAAAAGCAGTTTTTAAATTTTTTAAACACCATTTTAAGGACAACATTTTTAGCCCCTTTAAGATAATTTATTTTTCCGATAGTCTACAGAACAAACCATTGTTATACAATAACTTGCCTAATTACCCTAACCTGATCAATTAACCGTATTACCCAGTTAAGCTTTTAAATGTCACATTAAGCTGTATAGAAGTGTCTTGAAAAATATCTAGTAAAATATTATTTACTGTCATCATGACAAAGATAAAATAAATCAGTTATTAGAGATGAGTTATTAAAACTATTATGTTTAGAAATGTGTTGAAAAAATCTTCTCTTCGTTAAACAGAAATTGGGGGGGG
>CAIGQZ010032545.1:10598876-10645557 GCA_903798205.1 Danio tinwini | reverse complement strand
TATATATATATATATATATATATATATATATATATTTTCCCCTATTATTTCTTATATCATCCTAGCAACTTTATTATTGTTGAATCCGTTAAACATATAATAAATATAAAAAAATAAATATACAAATAGAAATATGGTTATGGCTGTATATATTTCATAGAAATTCATAATTATGGTTATTTAGGATGTGAATGGCTCAAAATATTGTAAGTGCCCCCTAGTGTTTTGTTTCATTCTTTTGTCATTTTTAATTGTACATTTTCTCTAATGATGTTGTGTTTGATATGATTATATTTAATGCATTATTTTAATGTCAGTGAAAAATAAACAGACGTCATTCTGTTTCTTACACTCTAAGGAATATAAATTGTGTTTACACGAATGTGTCCCGTTTATTTTTTATTTGGAGCAAAAAATATTACTATAATTCAGTGTAACAACGGTTTATATACCAAGCAAAATATAATTCAATATTAACAGGACATCCACAAACTTAACCACTATCCACTGTTTAACAATTCACTTTTCAAAATCTAATTTGAGGTGGAGGTAAATTTAAAAATAACACTGTTAGCGATTTTTGTAAACAGTATTTAACTGTAATATGAACAGTATTTTACTGTAGGACAGTTATGCGGTATGTTACTGTGTATTAAAGTTCAATTGTGAAAATTACTGTATTTTTTACAGTAAAGATTACATACAATTCTGTAAATACATATACAGCAGGATAAGTGGTGCTGTAAATGTAAACATTTACATATACACACTGTAAAACCCAGTCAACTTTATCAAATCAAATGAGTGTAGTTAACTTAAAATTGACTGAAAGTTAATTCTACTCATTTGAAATGAGTTTTGAACCCAGTGTTGAAGGTAATGAGTTACCTCATTACTTCAACTGAAATAGAGTAAGTTTACAGTACTTATACAGATTCGTTTTTTTTACTCAAATGGTTTGTTGCAATCTGTTTCCTCAAATGGTTTGAGTTGCCTTAACTTATCGGGTTTTACAGTACTCAGTTGGTTTGAGTCCTCTGGGTTTTACTGTGCTCAGATTGCTTCATTTACACAAATGGATTAAGTTCACAGTACTCATTAGGATTAGTCTTTGAAATGGTTTGAGTTACCTTAACTTTTTGGGTTTTACAGTGCGGTATATTTTTGCTGTAATTGATTTTACAGCAAGTTACTGGCAAACTGCTACCAGTAAGTTAATGTAGATTATACAGGAAATTAACAGTGTAGTTTATATCTAGAAGTTTCCCATCTCTGTATGTTATCATATTTATAATGCATTGTAGTTCATTCATCCAAACCCATTATGCTCTGCCTTCCAGCCCTTCATCTCGCTTCCTCATCTCACCTGCTGCCCTCCCTCTTCAGTCCAGGCAATTCCCAGCCCTCCTTCATTCCTTTGTCAGGGTCCTGTCTTATATCCAAAGTCCTCATTCTGTCTGGTGCACACCTGAGAACACAGACTATCTCTGAACAAGAGGAGGCATCTGCTGGTCACCCTCTGCCAACCTGCCATGCACCTGTGACTTCATACAGTTACTTTTGGATATAGTTTTCTACCCTTTCATCTGAGACCACCTGCTTCAGTCAGGGCTGAGAATCCATGGTCATCCCTACCATCACAGCATCCTGCATCTTCCCTGTGTAACACTGGAAGTGATTTAGCAACTAAGGATCTGATTGTCATGGATTGATCTCCACCTGGCATCTCATCATGACTGCAGTAAGTAAGCATTAACCTGCGGGTCAGTTAAGCCTTTATGAGAATAATCAAAACATTTTTCAATCATTAGGTTACATGCCGACTTACATTGTGACATTCAGTGGATTTTTTTATAATTCTAATTATGCAATTTAACATGTTTCTACCTGGTAGTAATGTGTTTTTAGTAATCCGATCAAAAACCAAGCCACATTTCTGTTTTTACCTGGTATTAACATTATTTCAAATGAGCTTCAAGTGACTACTTGTGTTTAGATTCTGTTAAGACTTTTCCTTCCTTTTGGGGGAGCACTAAGTGTAATGCATGAGTACTGAGCAAACCTATATATCTGTTATGTAGCTAGAAGCCCAATGTATACTTTGGAAGTTATTGATGCTCACGCACACTCAAACGCATAGATTTTCAAAGAATTCTTCATTTGACGTTTACATAACCATCTTTTTTCTATCCTGCTAAAATCAATGTAGGCATCCATTGTCGCTCTAGCTGGCATGCACTCTGGTTTCTTTAATTAATGCAGATTTCCTACAACTATTTTAAGTTGTGGGCATGGTTGCCACTTTGGTATATGTATACATGGTCGTGATCACGATTAATCGAAGGCAATTTTAGTGCTCATTTTGTGAGTAATGCCGTGGTCACACTAGAGTTTGAGCATGCAAATTCTGTCATATCGTGCTGTGAAAAGGGGTGGGATTAAGCAAGATAATTAGACATTATTTTAAAAAGCAAGATTGCTCCATATTTTAAATTTCTGTACAGGGAGGTCATGTTTTGATCTTCGATTGGTTTTACAGTCACAAACTGCGAAACTTGTTTCACGAGCTTGGGTTACCGGGTTGTCGCATTCGCTTGTGTATGAATGGAAATCTATGGGACGAAAAGTGCAGTGTGACCATGGCTTGAAGCTGGTTATGTAATCAGTATTAAATTCTCAGCACTTCCTTTTAGATGGAACAGCATTTAGTTATCAGAACCATAGTTTACTCACAAGCTGCAAAATGGCATTCATAATTGCAATGACTGAATCGAGCAATAATGAAATAGAAGATAATCATTCTGTGTAATGACAGCTGTTAGTGTAGCTTCTCTGTGAACTACGGCTGTGTATTAAATGCTGCTATATCTGAAAGCATGTGAAAAAAACACATTTAAGACCATTTTTATTCTACATACTACGTTTTGCAAGCTAGCTTCATCACTTCAGTTGTGTTTAAAATGTTTTTCTGTGAGATGATTTTGTAGAGATTATTATTCACATTTAATCAAATAAAAATTCCTCAAAAACTCTAAGGAATTCCTGAGTTTCTTCAAGATTTATTTGGACTTTCTGCCTGAGAGTTCCTTTTGGCCTTTGGAGATTTACTACTGAGCATAGAACTGTGCTTCTCTTACAAGATGTGAATGACAATTGCAGCTTCTTCTAAATCGTGACCAATTCATTACTATGATCTAGTATGGTTCAGTTACGATGGTAAAATGTAGGCCACGTACACTGTACTTTTTTGTATTTTGGGCTGGGCCAATTGGCCTAAAATTTAAATCTCGATTAATTGAACATTTTAACTCGATTACGATTAATAAACTATTATTTATATTACCAGTGAGAGATTTTTGAATGAAGAGTGCATCACTTGATTTTAAAATAATTGAAGGAAACACACTATCTACTATCTATGATTATTTGTTGAACATCAACAATCACAAAGCCTGCGCTATGCGTCGTCATGACGTGTAGTTACATTTTTTGAGAGGTGCGTGGGTATGCAGCCGCACAAAGGCTGCGACGCACCATACGCTCAATGCAGAAGTATAAATTAGTCTTAACAGAGCGGGGTCATGTAACTCCACACACGGTAGGGAAAGATTTGAAAAAAATCAGCCAGGAAAAATTTGATCGATTTGAGGGTATGAATTTCAAATAATTGCCTAGCCCTATTTGTATTAATGAAAAATACCAGGGATAAACACGGCTATATATGTTATATTCCATATACATTCTATATTTATTCAATATTCTATAATTATATTTCTATATATATTCAACCTTCTGGGATGTCTCAATAAGTGTATTTGCCACTAACACTGAATATGGATCTTGAGTTGACATAACAATCCCACCAGGTGATCAAAGGCTGCTGTGTGAACACCTTTATACCTTTCATCACAAATATGGTCATGTTCAGGGAATCTGTGATGGATGGTGTCTTGTTGAGTTTGACAAGGGGCCCTTCTTCACGCCCATCTCTCCTCTAACCTAACAAGCCTCCGGAGGAAGATCCCCTCTAATTAGGGTCAAAAATAATACTCAGTTTCTGCCTGCTGTCTGTCACCCTCAGGGTCTCTAGTAGGGTGGTCTTGGTTCACACCACAAGATGTATTAAAGAATGTGAGAAAACTGTCAATTCATTTTAATCCATTTAAAGCTGTTTTAAATTTTAACGTTAAACCTTAATAGCCAGTATGAAAGGGATAGTTATGTAATTCTTGGAATTGTATGACGTCAAACAGTAAACTACTGGTCAAGCGCAATGCTAAATAACTTTGTGAACAGTCAGTTACTGTAGTAGAAAAATCAACATCCACAGCAGTGGAAGTCAGCGTTATTTCTGCCACTCTTCTCCATTCCGGTGGCTGTTATGATATAAGGGCACCGAGTGAAGCGGGCCTTTGTTCCATGAGAGTTGCAGGCAATTGAATGAATAAAAGGGGAGGATTGTTCTTTAGTCTGGGTCCCACTTATTACCTGCCAAATTCAGCCTAGCCTTTAATTAAAGTGATTAACCTGTAAGAATGAGGGGGAAACGTGAGAAAGACAAAGAGAGTGAGTGAGAGTGATTCACAATGTTTCTAGAGTTCTAAATATTGGTTGAAAAATTTCGGTTGTGGCCAAGGTTTTTTTTTTTTTACTTCAAAATGAGGATATTTGCATATGTGGATTTTCCAAACCATGAAGCATCACTTAAAGATGAGAAGAGAGAAAAGAACAAATGGTCTATTAAAGTTTGAGACAAGATGTAGTAATTTAGAAGTAGAAATTTTGTTTTCTACACCTAAGTCATGTTATTAATTTTTTCTTCAGATGTCCTCTCGGTTTGGCACTGCGGTGCGGATCTTCATCACCACCTTATTTGCAGCAGTGGTGCTCTTCGCAATCCTACTAGCCTATGTGACAGGTTACCAGTTCATCCACACAGAGCAGCACCATCTGTCTTTTGGCTTGTACGGTGCTTTTCTATCTCTCCACCTTCTCCTGCAGAGCCTCTTCGCCTACCTGGAGCACCGACAAATGCGAGGCCCCTCCAGACCGCAGCACCTGCGCCGCACTGTGGCCCTTTGCATTGCAGCCTATCAGGAAGATCCAGACTACCTTCGCAAGTGTCTGCGTAGCATTCGCCGCATTTCTTTTCCCGGGCTAAAAGTGGTGTTGGTAGTGGATGGCAATCGGCAGGAGGATGCCTACATGATGGAAATCTTCCAGGAGGTGATGGGGGGAGTGGAGCAGACAGGCTGTGTGGTGTGGAAAGGGAATTACCACAGTAATGGGGATGGAGGAGGAGGGGGGAAAGGCTCGGTGCATGCTGAAGAGGCTGCACGAGTGGCCAGGGTGGTGCGAAGCTGCCGTTACTCCTGCATCATGCAGGAATGGGGTGGCAAGAGGGAAGTGATGTATACTGCCTTCAAAGCACTTGGAGATGCAGTGGATTACATACAGGTAGGTCTAAACCTCATTTAAGAACCAAAAAAAAAATCTAAAACTGAAAAAATACTGCATGAATAAATGTTTACACAATGAGACAAGCACCCCACCAAACAGTATTCATTTTGGACTTCCTTGTTACTCTTTTTTTATGCCTACAATTAACTAACTGTTCATAGTCTAGTCATCTCAGTGTCTCTGTAATCTGAATCCTTGCAACACTGAGGTCAAAGGTCAGACCTTTAAATTCACCTGTAGTTCCGAGCACACCTGTGCGCTGTCATCAACTATTCATTGTTTCGGCATATAATGTGTATCTTCAGAAACAAAAATGACCTTGAAACATCTGTGAACCTGTCTTTACAACAGTCCTTGCATTGTTCACACAGTGATTGTTAACATGAGCCTCACCTTCTGAAATGGAGTAAATAGTTGTATACGAGTTAGTGAGAAAGGTAAATATCTCTTGTTTTGTTTGTCTGCAGGTATGTGATTCAGACACTGTACTTGATCCAGCATGCACTATTGAGATGTTGAAGATTCTAGAGGAGGATCCTGAAGTGGGTGGAGTTGGAGGAGATGTTCAGGTATTAAGTTTGCAATTTGTAAATATGTAGAAACATTTCAACAAATTAATTTGAGAAGATTTCCATATCATTTTGTCTCTGTATAGAGCACCCACCAAGAGTTCATTTATTGTTTCCTTCAGATTCTGAACAAATACGACTCCTGGATCTCCTTCCTGAGCAGTGTCCGTTATTGGATGGCCTTTAATGTGGAGCGGGCCTGCCAGTCTTATTTCGGATGTGTGCAGTGCATCAGTGGACCTCTAGGAATGTACCGTAACTCTCTCCTCCAGCAGTTCCTAGAGCCCTGGTACCACCAGACCTTCCTAGGAAGCAAGTGCAGCTTTGGTGATGATCGACACCTCACCAACCGCGTCCTAAGCTTCGGCTACAAAACCAAGTTCACGGCACGCTCTCAATGCCAGACTGAGACCCCCACACAGTACCTGCGTTGGCTCAATCAGCAGACCCGCTGGAGCAAGTCTTACTTTCGAGAGTGGCTCTACAATGCGCTTTGGTTCCACAAGCACAGCCTGTGGATGACCTATGAATCCGTGGTTACTGGGTTCTTCCCCTTCTTTCTGGTGGCTACAGTCATCCATCTCTTCTACAGAGGCCGGTTGTGGAACATCTTACTCTTCTTGTTGACGGTCCAGCTGGTGGGTATGGTGAAGGCCACCTACGCCTGCTTCCTGCGGGGCAGCCTTGTTATGATTTTCATGTCACTGTACTCACTACTCTACATGTCAAGCCTGCTCCCTGCTAAGATCTTTGCCCTGCTGACTATTAACAAAGCAGGATGGGGCACATCAGGCAGGAAAAAAATAGTGGTAAACCTTATTGGAGCTGTGCCTGTTACTGTGTGGACAGCCATTCTGCTTGGTGGAGTGGTTTACACCATTTATTGCGAGGTTCAAGAGCCCTTTACTGAGACTGAGAAGGCTCTTCTCATCGCAGGCACCATTGTCTATGCCTCTTACTGGCTTATACTCCTGGTGCTCTACCTGGCCATAGTGGCCAAACGCTGTAACAAAAGAGAAGAACAGTTCCACCTTTCCTATGCCGAAGCCTAGCATGGTTTATATGCTGCCTAAATGTTGTCAGGGCTTATCTGAAATGGCCCTATAATACATGGTGCTGCAATCCTGGTTATAATTATGGATCATGTGCAAGTCCAAGACTGTCAGTTGTTTTTAGCTATGTTAGCTACAGCTACCCATGAGGTTTTTAAACAGTCAACATAATCAAGAGCTTTTAAAAAAGCCATGATTTACATGAGCTGAAATCAGGAATGGTGCTTCTTGTTTATAAAGCACACACAGCGGAGGCATCAGTTGAGGTGGGCACAAAACTTGAGCCAAAGTTTAGCATAAAACTGACAGGTTAATGTAGTTACAGTAAGTTGACACTTTCATATTAATGGTGTTTGGACTATAAGAAACGTAAAGGTTAGAGAAAAGTGTGCACCTCACTAGAGGAAACCTGCATAAGACCCCAAGCTGGTCTTACTTGACAAATCCAGTCAGTATTTTAATGTCTTCTTTCTGACAATCCAGCATATTTTATCTTTAGAAATTCTGGTGCTGCAGATACTTTTGTGGCGTAACATGAACATACAATAAACATGCAGCATTTAAATTAGAATTTTCATTTACTTCACACTGTATATGTTTAAAGTAACTCTAGTTCCAGGAATGGCTAATGTCAGGCAACCAAAGAGGATATTTTTTCTAGCATTTTAGTGTGCTTTATTCTACCATGTCCAGTAGAAAAATAAAGTCTCACATGGTCTGCTAATATTACTCCTACTCTCCTTTTTACCCATGACAATCTTGGTACAACTATCATTTAAAACAAATAAATTGTTATTTATTATTTTCTCTATATAGTGAAAATAAGTGTTGCAATTAACAAAGACAGTAATATTAACCCCCCCCCTGTTGTGCTGCAGTTCTGCATAATTTTTAATTTAAACTTTGAATAACATTGTAATTTTATAAGGAGGTTTATAATTTAAGTGTTGATCTTTAATCACCTGATTCAATGTTTAACTTCAGAAGCATGTTGTTGTGATGTTATAATGATTATTACTGCTGTTTTTCCCACTTAAAATGTATATTAACTACATACAGGCCTAATATCTAGTTTCTGCATTTTAACTTTATATTACAGAATACGAACACCTTTGCCATTCCTTACGACCCTCACTTGTAATACACCTACAATATTATTCCCATTTATTTTTTGAAATGTTCAGTTAGCTAGAGATTAATACGAAGGATAAAACTGAACTGAAGTAGCTTTATGATATGCAAAGCTAGTTATCCTGCAGTTTTTCTTTCCTCGGCCCACCCAATGCAGCAGTTAGTGGATTTACAATTTTACTTTTTTTTTTTTTTTTTTTTTTTACAATTAAAAAAGCAGTTCAAAATTAATCTTATCGTTTTTTTCTCCCCCCCCCCCCCCAAAAAAAACAAATTAAACCCTCGACACAGATCTAAACACTGAGGCTAGTGTGCAAATATGTGCATGGACGAGTTCAGAGAGGAGCTTGAGTTTATGAAATGTTTGCCTACTTCTGCTTGTGCATTACATGTGTGAATACTGCATCTCAACTGTGGACTGCGGCATCCTATAAGGCTGCAACATTACGACGACTCTGATGCAATGCAATTATGAAACCTGAACTATATCATTTGTTTACAATCAAAATGCAGTCTTGATCACGTTTATAGATTTTATACAATTCAGTTTGTAACTTTTAAGACTGATATGCTCCTCAGGAACAGAAATCCCTCAGAGCGAGGGGCTTAAAAATGAAAACATGGGACATTTAATGGGTTAGCAATACACTGTAGAGCAAGTGGCAGAATCAGAGCCACATTTACGTTGAGAAACATTCAGCTCTGCTGCCTGCCAGACACAGAACCAGTAAGTTAATTTGAAGATGGTGAATTATATTTAATTAACTAAATTTAGATTTACACCAGTCATTTCAAGTATAGTGTAAAGTAATATATTTTTTATAATGTAAAACTCAAAGATATTATAAATGTGCACAAATCTAGACGCATATCAGTGTATCTACATTTTTTTCTAGGAAACTTTATTTTTTGGAAAACATGTTATTTTCATAACGCTGTACAGATTAGAGAATTATAAATTGTTCATAATCCATCATAGGAGAGGTTAAGAGTTTTTAACCATGATTACAGTTTGCCACTGGCAGCTTACGTTTACTCACAGAATCAAATATTCAAGTCATGAATTGAAACCATTTTGTCTGGGTTTCATACCGAACCTACAATACCTGGAAATGGCCATCAAGGTCTTTTAATCTCATACGAACTTTACATATTATGTGCATTCTGGTGTATACAAGAAATTGGATTCTTTAAGTTTGGGCATTTTCCTTGTAACGGATGTTTTGATACAATAAACTTGGATTCAAAAGTGAGCATTTCTTATTTTCTGTTGTTGAAATTCACTTGAGGCCCATTATTACAACACTTTTAAACAAATAATTCCTTATTATTGTCAGAAACACACTCCTGACAACAACGTATGTACACAGTAAATGTACTAACTTTATGATCAGTCAGTCTCTGATATCTGAACACTAGTTATACCTTCTTTGGCACATTGGTGATGATGGGTTTGGGTCTGGTTTTAAAAATGAGCTTCTTTTTGATGAGGGCCGAGACTGTGTAAGATGTTGGTTTCTCCTGGTTGGTTTCCATGTTTTCCTCCGCATCCTGAGGGAGTCCAGAGTGCTTCATCAGAACAGCAAACGGCTTCTCCAATTTGACCTGTTTGCCATAAAGGATGTGATGTCCGACTATAAGGATTGGTACACCCTTGGAGAAAGAACAAATTAAGAATATAACGAATATAAATAAACAGCCATAAAAGTATAACATTTAAGGGATAATTCGCCCAAAATTGTAAATGTACTCCAAGTAGTTTGAAACCTTTATGAGTTTCTTTTTTCTTAAGACAAAACAAGTTATTTTGAAGAACATTAGAAACTGACATTTCCTTCCATATAAACTATTAAAGTCAGAGGCTACCAGTTTCCGAAATTCTTCAACGTCTCCTATATTGTGTGTTGAACAGCAAAAAACAAACTCAAAAGAGGTTTGGAACAACCTGAGGAAGAGATGCCATTTTTTTTTATAAACTATTCCTTTAGAGTCAAACTTTCTTTGAATAGTTAAAAGGGCACCTGGAAATAAAATTGTCTTTTGTGAGCTGTTTGGACAGAACTGTGTGTAGGTATAAGGTGTCCACAGTCATATTGGAGTGATATAAAGACATTAAGTGTCTTTTTTTAATTTCCCAACGTTAAAAAAGGATCCAAATCCCTCCTGTTTTGAGGTTCACCGCAACGTGACGTAGGTGCGGTTTCCCCACCCACTGAATCGATGGACAGCAGCATATTAACATGTCTCTGTAGTGACAAGTATAATCATATCAACAAGACAGGACGTGCACAAACCAACTGGGATTGAAAGATCTGTTCAGCTCTCTGTGATCATCAATCATCATCAAATGTGATCAAGAATGAGTTTTACAAGTGTAAACGTCTTTAAAACAGTGCATGTTTGTAATGAATTACAGTGATTTTACCGTCTTTACTTTATCACCACAGCCACGTGTCAATTATAAATGAAGACGCTTCAATCCCAGTTTGTGGACGTTAAATCAGATTTATTTTGTACATTAACATAACGGATATCCATACAGCAGTGTCTATTAATGTGCATCTGGTCAAATTTGTTGTGCATAAACAGTGTAAAGTTAAATGCGTACACATTGTGTGTGACTCATCGTTGCAGAAAGGCCTGAATTAACTCCACAACAAATACATCAAATAATCATTGGGAAAGTGCTTACTGTAACATTTCTCACAAACGTTACGCAAGATCTGCTTCCTTAATTTCTGTCATTGTGCTGTTTATCTGACGGTGACACACTGATAGGCACATTATAACGATTGGTGGTAAGAACTAGCATTAAAGACACAGGCAACAAAAACAGCTAAAATGTTTTCAGAGCTGAAATCCCAATATTCTGAAAGGTATAATAAATCATCTGATGAGTGTTTTGAGCTGAAACTTTATAGAGACATTCTGGAGACACAAATGACTTCTTGTAAATATTGAAAAGTGGGTAAAATAGGTCCCCTTTAAAGCTGGAAAACTTTTTTTATTATTATTTATCGTATTTTGCTCTGAAACATGTCTAGTTATTACAGAAGGACAAACCTCTTTAGTGTAGTGCAGGTCCCCCATCAGATTTCCTGCTAGTCCAGTGTTTTGTCTGGACACCATTTCTCCCTGCAGCTCCACCAGCAGCCACTCTGCAGGGCTTTCACCGGCATTACTGAGAAACACATCGAAAATCTTTTAAACAAGCACCTTTAGACAATATTGTTAGATTATCGGTAAGTTAAGTCTTCACACCAACCTCGAGATGACTATTTGAACCATTCTGTGTCAGGTCAGGTTACTCAAGTCACACACTTCTTTCTGTTTTGTAGAACTTCTCATCTGAAATGCTGATTAAAGAAGTCAAACTGACTGTCAAACCGACTGACTGTGTCTACGTAACCCACAAGTTCACTAATAAGTACAGAAAGAGGTAAACACACTCGCTTGTCCTGGCCGTGTATTCTGCATGATCTGTTGACACGCAAGGTTCCCGCCAGTTGGACGTATTTTTCAAAATAAAAGCCCCATTTGGAACATGAACCACTAAAGGGCAATCAAGGATCGTTTAAAAAGCTAAATTCTGTCATCTTTAATTCACCCTTCACTTGTTTCAAACCTTTGAGTTTTTTTTCTTCTTCTGTTGAACACAAAATAATATATTTTTTAAAAGCGGGAATGTGTAGACATTGACTGCCATAGTTTTTCCTACTTTGGTCAATGTCATTGACACGTTTTCAGCTTTCTTTAAAAGATCCTCTTTAGTGTTTAACAGAATAAAGAAACTCATTAAGGTTTTAGAACCAACTTAGAGTGATTCAATAAATAGCAAATCTGTTTTATTTTTCGATGAACTATCACTTTAAGTTGTTTTTATTCTACCAATTTTACGTCAAAAATTTAGTAGATTATTTTAAGGCATTTTCATCCAAATACCTTAAAATAAAATTATAGTACAATTAAAGTTCTTACCTTAAAAATAATGTGTTTGGTGCATCAAAAACACACTTGCTATTCTAAAAACCATGGTTTAATCTCAAAGAGATAATAAAGGCACAATTTAAATGTAATGTATGACATTTCAATTTCTTCCTTACTTTCTTTCTTCTTCGTATTATTATTATTATTATTACTACTACATGTTTGGCGCATCAAAAACAAATTTTTACTACAACAATAAAGGCACAATTTGAATGTAATAATGTAATGTAATCTATGAAATTTTAATTTTGGCGAAAGGATTATAATATGAAAGGAAAATACAAAACAGTTTCAACCATTGCAACAACTTTATTTCTTTCCTCTTGTTATTGCTAACGATGTAATATAATAATATAATAAAACGACTATATCGCTAACGATGGCAGTGCGCATGCGCGTCGTTGGCCATGCGGAAAATGACTCGTCAGTGTTGTTGTGGGTCGCTGACAGGCACGTGAGCGGTGCTACGTCGTCTATTTAGCAGTCGACATGGCGGCCACAACTCCTCCCAAGGTACAGAGCATGCTGCTTTATAAGCGAATACTCGGTCAAAACGATATATTGTTCGGTTTTACAAGTTTTTATGTGGGTCTTTAATAGGGTTTTGTGTTTGGCTAGTTTTGAGCCGTCGGTTTTGAGAAATAGATGATACACTGATCTAGGAAGCTGCTGTGTTTAGCAACAGTTAGCCTGATTGCTAGCAGCCAAACACTGACACACAGCTGATCAAATGCGAAAAACACGGACGTCAGAAGAGGCGTCTCTGGTGTTGATAACGCCACAGCTTTAATATCGATCGTGTTTAAAAACGCGTGGCCAGTAAAAACAAGTAATGAGAGTTGTGTCAGTGTTTTAGCTAGTGTTGAGTCATGAACTGGCTGGTAGATTTATGAAGATCATAAATATATCTTTGACTACATGGTAGACAGTTTATCTACATGTTTACACACTGTCAGGTCCATGAGAAATCTAGTTGTCAGTACTATGATATTGTGTTTATCAGTGATATATTTTCATTACAAAACCTCATTTTCGCTATTGAGGTAAAGTTGGTTTTATGTTCGCATATTCGGACATTCTCCTTAATCATATATTTTCAGAACAGTATTATTTGCAAGTCCTAAAGGTCGAAATCAAAGCAGCCTATGACTATCAAAGTACAACATCATTCAAAGTCAAATAAATTGTGCTAATACTGTTTTAAAGTCATACTTGCATGTGCTTTCAGACCGAATATCAAAAGTACCATGTTAAACAATATACTGTAGGGAGCTTGTCACTGAACAAATGTGCGAATATAAAACCTACTTTACCTCAGTACTTTAGCTTATATCGTATTTTCGTGTCTCTTCTCATACATGTGCAAGTGCTTTGGCTACCATGATTATATTTTACCATATCATCATATAGTTACACCATATACAGTTCAAATATAAATATCGCATGGCTGTGTTTTCTTATTGAGTTCTGCTTGACCTAGGTATGTCTATTTTTAATTTAAGGAAGTTTGCAATAACATTCTGTTTGTGTGTAATCAACAGCTGTTAATTCCTTAAAGGGATAGGACAATCAGAAAAATCCTGCTAGCTTACACACTATCAAGCCATTCAAAATGTAGATGGATATCTTTACTAAAATAAAAACATTTAAGATTTTAAGCTGAAATTGTCTTGGATGTATTGGTAGTTCAAAAACTGCATGTCAAAGTCTACCCTTACTGATCCTAAATACCAAAAAAAAAAAACAACTCCTTGTGATGCATTAAGTTCTTGTGTACAGAAACAAATAGTCTGTGTAAAAAAACTGACATTATGTATAACATTGTTACCTACAATCTACCTATAACTTCAACATAGAGTAAAATATTTATTTTGCCTTTCTATGTTTGTTCAATGCCTGATGTATTGAGCGTGAGTTACATTTTTGGACAAACTATCCCTTTAAATGCAAACCTCAAGCTAACTTGCCTAATAAGGCACAGGTAATGGAGAACTGAAACAAGATCTTGAAATGTTTGTTTGCCAACCTATTTAAAATGAATAATGTCTCTGATACTTGATCAATCTAATGTTTCATCAATAGATTCTTATTGTTTTGTTATACAGGTGGTGTTTGAACATGAGGGAGTTTTTATTCACTCGTCTCCAGATGAATCTGAGGATCAGGATTTAATATCAGGATTCCTCAAGATTGTTGAGAAGGTTTGGTGGTTTTCAGTTGTTGTTGATTTCCCATTGTTAATGATTTTATATATGAGCAATTCCATGCAAATGTCGACCTTGCCATGAAAAAATCAAGTTCACCAAAATAGCTAAACCCTTTCTACATTTTTTTGTGTAAGCAAGTATTTTAGAGTACTTTAAAAAATACTCAAAAATGTCTCTGTTAATGTTTTCAAACTATTATATTTGATTTACCAAAATCACACAAGTGGCAATTTCACATCTGTCACTTCCATAATGAAGCTTTTTCCTCATTAATGAAAAAAAATGTCAAATAAAATAAAATCAATATCTTTTGTTTCATAGTGAGCCAACTCCTATCTTTTTGATCAGCATAATTTCTTTTGGGTTGTGCAGTTTAATTCACAGAATTTATACAAGTATGTCGTATACTGTAAACTCGCTAACTTTTTTATCACATCCATAACGCATATTTATTTCCCTCAATTAAAATATAAAAAATGCCTTCAGGTTGATATTTTTCTGATCCTATAAATCTGTGGTTAGTTTTAGTTTTTTTTTTTGAAAATATAAACAGATGTTTCAATATAATGTTTAACGAATACTTTCTATATGTTTTTTGTGTTTTAAACTTTTACCGCAAATGTCACATCCATAACGCTGGAATTGCTCATGTACAGTATATATTAAATATATGTTTTTACAGTACTGAATCAGTCAGTCACGCTTAAGACGTTATACCACATTCTTTTGTAATTGTTATGTTAGGGCAGCTAATACACTGCAAAAACTACACGTCACAAAATGTAAAAAATAATTTTACTCAAAAATTACTCAATTTCTTATATATAACCACTGCAACATATGAAACATAAAATTAAATTTATTCCTGCCATGGAAAAATTAATTTTCAGCTCCCATAACGCTAGTCTTCAGTCTTATGTGATCCTTAATAATGATTGTAAAGGCACTCTAAGTAAACATCAAAGTACTAGCGGCAACAAAAGCTGACTGTGTTGTCACTTTGAATCAGATTTTGTCTCAGTTGAAAAGCTGTGCTTAAGCACACTTGCACTACTTTCTGCCCCTTTGCATAATAAAATAACAATTGGTTAATATTCTTTGTGAATTCCTGATAGATTTCTTTATAATTCTTCGTTTAATAGTATGTTTAAAAAAACAGCATTTATTGACGTATTAATATTTTGTAACATTATAAATCACTTTTAAGATAAATACACCTTAAATGATTAAAAGTGTTCTCTCTAATAAGCCCAATTTTTTATGTAAGTCTAAATATCATAAATGGGAGCATAAAACATCATAGGCATCAAACAACTCTCTTCCAATGTCTTTTTGGCTACGTTGACACTGCAGACAAATGTGGCCTAAATCAAATTTTTTTGTCTTGATAGTGTGAACAACCCAAACTGCATGGAATCTGATCATTTTAATTCAGATTTGTGCCACTTTTACATGCAGTATTAAATCAGACACATATCTGGTGTTTTGCAATGCGACCACAGTGAACGGTTATGTATGATTTCATGTGACTTTTACATGATCTTTGAGTGACATGCGTCATCATTCTGTGCTGCAAACATCATCTACTCCTCAGCAGCATAGTAGAATGGCACACAGGGCAATTACTATACAACAGAAGGCTGGTTGTTCATTTTGAAGGCAAAACAGGTGCTTGTTAACCAATCTGGTAAACGATTGAGGCACGGGTTGAACGTGAAGCTGAAGAGCGTCGGGGGGTGTTGCGGATAGGGAATCCGTACGCAAAGGACGGGGCACTTTCATTTTAAGGATGAACTGTCTGCAAGTGCATGTTGTTTATAACGAAGTAAAATGAAATAACTCTGCAAACAGAGATAAACCAACTCTGCCTTCACAGTTCATTCTGCGGCTGCTCATTACCCTTAATGAGTTCACTACACCGGTGGTCAGAAAGACGAACACGGCGGTTGTCATAAATCACAAATGATCAGTGTTTGCAATCACAAGTGACTTATTTTAGGTTTCAAATGCTGAGAAAGACATTACTAGTAGCAGAACAACCCTTTACAGTTCATGAAATACACCATGATTGTCTGTGAAGGGGGCAATAATCTGACAATGCGCTTCATACAGTATACACATTGTGTGCATAGTTAGACATTTTGTGCTGTCCTTAACTACTTTTGTGCATGCGGGTCAGTTTAGTACCACGATCTGTTCACACTTCAAATCTGACATTGGCCACATTTATAAAAACAATGTGGACAGCTATGCAAAAAAAATCTAATCTGAGAAAAAAATGTGATTTGAGCACTAAGCCTTGCAGTGTGAACGTAGCATTCGTTTGATTGTTTCTTCTGTATCTGTAGGATGGTGAAACCCTTGTGGAATATAAGCCCCTAGAGGAGGCAGATCCCTCAAACATGCTGTGTGCCTGCAAGGTTTGTTAGTTCACTCATCTGTGAGAGTTTGCATATTTACATTGACTGAAAGTTTAAATATCTCCTGCACTTAAACTGGTATGATTGAGAATGGTTCTGTATTGAGATCACCTGATTTCTGTTTATATGATCGTGTGAAGGACTCCAGCTCAGTGGTGGAATGGACACAGAGTTCAGAAGAAAACCCTCATCGTCCTGTTGACCATCAGCTGAGCTACGAAACAGAGTGGGACATGATCAATGCGGTCTCATTCCGGAGAAAAGTCCATGCAAATGGAGATGGTAAAACAATTGCACATCTGTATACAAACCCTCTTTTGTTTCAAATTTCTGTCACTGTGCATTTTCGCTGATTCAAAAAATTCCATCATGCTAACTCAGCCTGTGAATTGTGTCTTCTTTTCCTTTTCTTCTTAACCAGAAGATGAAAATCTAAAACAGTAATTAAGTGTATTATTTATTTTGACAGGTGGATCAAACCATGTGATTGACCAGAACAAGCGAGCCTTCTCTTTTAACGTGTGTGACCTCAGGTCTATCACAGTCAAATGTGAGGGCTGGTCATACCTCACTTTCCGCTTGAAGGATGGCACAGCATTGCCAGCCATTCATTTTCACCAGGGAGGAAGCACAGCGTTCCTGGATAGTCTGAGGAAATCAGTTCAGATAAACGAGTGAGTTGACTTTGTCTAAATGGGTAGTCTTTGGCTCCATTGTAAGCAAATATTGTTCAATATCTATTTAATAGCATAGTTCAAGAGATAGTAAAAGAAATTAAAATGAGCTCATTGTTTACTCACCCTAAGTGGTTCCAAACCTACCTGGTTCCAAATTTCTTTTGAACACAAAAGAGGATAATTTGAAGAATGTTTGAAACCGCTAAACATTGACAATGGTAGAAAAAACAAATACTATGGGAGCCAATGATTACTGGTTCACAACATTTTTTCTAAATAACAGAAGAAAAAACTCAAACATGTTTTTTTTTTTTTTTTTTACAAGTGACAAAATATGACAGAATATTCAGTTTTGGGTAAACTATCGCTTTAAGAAAGCTTTACAGATGTGCTCCCTTTATGATCTTGCAATGCTGGTTATTATTGAAGCATTGGACCAGTAGAGCGAAGTCATGATTCACAGACATTATATAAATAGGCTTGTTGCAAATATTATGTAATCACAGTTATTTAAATTGACAGTGAAAGTTGTGAGGTGCAACATTAAATAAAATCAAAGACAAACATATGTAATAATTAAATAAAATGCTATGTTTTCACTGTTACCTTTTATGTTATCCAAAAGATTTAGAAGGAAGTACTTTCAAATAGTAAAAGGAGATGCTCAGTTGATTTCTGTGGCAAAGGAGAAATTTAAATAAACCACTGCTATTTAAGTACAAAAAAGAATATTTTGCACATATATATATATATATATATACAGTATATATATTTTTTTTTTGTAGCAGCAGCAGCATTAGACCAGTAGAGTGTAGTCATGAGATGCAGACCTTTGAAATATAGGCCTGTTGCAATTAACATTGATTATTTTGCAGTTTGCATTTCAAATCTGTGAAATTTAAGCACATAAACAAATGCCAATTATGGGTTAAAGTAGATAATTGTTAAGGTGAAAATACTATCTTGCATGACATTCAGATCACATCAACTTTTAGACATTAAAACATTTCACACACTTAATGACAGAGGACAAGGAGGCAGACTTTTTATTTCTGTGGAGACAAAAAGCATAAAAGTGACAGTCAAATGTATTCTTTATTATTATTTAATAATATGATTAGGCTCAGGGGTTAGATCTGTCGCTTCACAGCGAGAAGGTCGCTGGTTCGAGTCTGTCATTCACTTTATGTGGAGTTTCCATGTTCTCCCTATGTTCACATGGGTTTCCTCTGGGTGCTCCGGTTTCCCCCATAGTCAAAAGACATTCGCCAAGGGGAATTGAATAAACTAAATTGGCCGTTGTGTATGTGTGTGAATCATAGACTGTAAAAGATATGGACGTAGTATCCGTGATGTCACCCATAGGTTTATGAAGAACCCAAAAGAAGCTACCAGTAGGCGTGGCCAACCGTCACCATTTTGTTTGAGCGTCATCGCACCAACCGGGGCATATCAGACAAGGGCAAAGAGGCGGCGCTACAGAAGCATGCTGGCATTTTGCTTAGACTGGATTTCCTATGGGAAAAACGCCTAATACTGCATTACCTGCAACTCGTTTGTGTTCTGACCACATGTGCTTGGTTGTATACTATATCAATAAAGTATTTAGACTTTTAAAAATACTGTTGTAATGCATTGAGCCACTAAGCCTTGTACTTATGATGTTTTTCAACAGGGGGAAAGTGCAAAATACTTCCAAACACTTCAGATATAGTCTGTGTTAGTAAATGCAGGGCTACTCATGAAATCCAGGCATAACACTGTATAACGCTTCAGATGACTGTTCTAGAGCCAACAGCTAATCAATCTGTCAGATTCTGGAGTGCTTTACAGGTCTAAAGAACATTATAAATGATAAATAATCTTAAATAAAACAAATACATTTCTAGAGATGTTTTATAACTATATAATTTTACTCACATGGGAAACGGAGGCCATGTAAATGGCTTGTGAGCACAATTAAGTGCACACAGCATGCCATATCATCTGATAATTGTTAGAAATAATTCCAAAAGGCAACTGACTGTGTAAAGCCACATTAAACAACACAAAAATACTATGTATATGCCAAGACCAGCGACTAATTAGCTGGAATCAGCTGAGGTGAAGTGAAGGCGGTCAACGAAAGCTAGCTATCACTCAAGTGGCCATGCCCTTAATAAAGCAAACTTAATTTAACCTAATATAAAGGAAATGGATAAATTATTAAAAAAAAAATCACCCCCCTTACAGTTGAAGGGTAATATATTGGCTATATGAACCAAAATAGTTTTTTGTACCAGGCTGTAAACACATTTTTTCTGCTGTAAAGTTGGCCATTTTAACAGTGGGCTCAATAGAAATTTGCTCCATATGGAGCCAGGACTAGCGGAATTTCGATGAATTGCAGTTTCAGTTACTTCTGTATGGGCTTCCCAAGGAAGAGCGGGAGGTTGCCGCTTGGTGTGAATGAGTGTGTTTGGATGTTTACCAGTACTAGGTTGCAGCTGTGTAAAACATATGCTGGATAGATTGGTGGTTCATTCCGCTGTGGCGACCCCTGATGAATAAAGGAACTAAGCTAAAGGAAAATGAATGAATGATTAATATGATTATTATATTATTTTTATTGCTGGGATACAAGTTGAATAAAGATGATCATATTTATTGGTAAATATTAGAAATGTTAGATTTTATCAAAACAAAAAGGATATATTATTTAACATTGCTTATTCAAAATAGAATTTCAATTAGATTTACAAAAGAGAATGTATTATATATAACTTTTATTTATATCTGTTTATTATACAACTTGTATACAACCTAAGTACTTCATGGTAAATGCTTTTATTTCTGGTGAAGCTATAATAGTGTCCAAATGATGCTACTTTATTTACTGTATACTATGCATTGTCATTATTTTCGTTGTGAACACTGCTCGCATTTTGCTAAAAAGGGCATGAAATATTGCATAAATATGGCAGCTATGGTCCATTTTGAGAGATTTAAACAATAACAATGGTCCAAACTTATTTCTTGATTTACATTTTTCAGTTCTGTATCTTCCAAGAATCCTGAAAGGTCCACATATTGATAATGTTACGACAGTTTTAATGTTAGGGTATGTTTCAATTGCCTCTTTTTAAACAATTATTAAAATAGTTTGACAACAAGCAGGCAATGTTTATGGGCCAGTGACATCACCACATTGAAATAGTTTATTGCTCACCTTATATCTTATTGTTTCTCAAAGCAATAATTTGCATATCAGCATTTACACTTCTGATTGTAGTGTCAGATGTTTTTTTGCTGAATGAATGTGGCTTATTTTTCTTTTCTGTGCTTATCTTAGTGACCCCTGATCTTTTAATTTACCTAATACCACAGGCATTTAGATTTTTCACAATTGGAATTCTTCATCCAAACAACTCCCCCTTTAAAACTAAACACATCAAAATGTAAGGCAAGCTTTATGCAAACGAGACGCAGTATCTCAGCACCTTTGAGGAAGTCTAGCATGTCTTCAGTGGCGAAAGGCCGCCAGTGTGATTCATGTAAGGTCGAACAGCAGCTGTTCGTTTGGAGTTAAGGCTTTATGAAAGGGACAGAAAGACACTCCTCTCCCCTGCGTTAAATATCACACCAGATTAAATCCACCCGTAAGCATGCTGAATTCAGCGCTGCCGAGGGAAAGATAGCTGTTATTAAAGTTCTTATCTGAGGCTCCATAATGAAACATAGGCTGGGCTTTGTTGGCTCAGCTTCTCCCATCATTCAAAGCACAAACCGATACCACCAGTGATGTCACATGTTTACAAATCAAACCGTTGGTATCACTGGTATTACTTTAATTTAGATTATACAAATCTTTATACTCTTTTACAGGAGTCCTGATGATGAAAGTGTCTTGATAGTCAGCACCTACAGCAAAGCCTTTTCACAGTCTTTTGAGAATCTTCTGGATGATACAAACTATGGCTTTGTACAGGTATGTGATGTATAGTCTATAGTAGTCAACATTTGAAGTGAATCAAAACCTTTCACCAAAGTTGACCAACACCCATTCTTGTCTTATGACAAGGTTGAAAATGTTTTTGATCCACTTGAAATTATGACTACTATTAAGTCATTTCTACATGTGAAAAACATTCCTGTTTCTTTTGTCATGCCTTGTTGATTGAATTACAGAAGGTTTAAACCACCTCATCTTACAATTCAAATTAGTTAAATTGTATTTGTCAAATTTTTTCTAATTGACAGGGCTATGGTGATTTTCTTTGTGACTTTTAAATGTGCTAGTTCTAGATTTTAAAAAAGCGTTAATGTTAAAGAATTGATTATGAAATTAATTTGATGTGGATGTAAATCAGCTGTACAGAAAATAATAGTGATGTGATTCTGCTCAAGTCAGTTCAGTAACTGAATTAAAATTTGTTAGTTATGAAGCTTATTTGGCTATACACCAGCTCTAAAAATCAATAGTGTCATAATTCAGATTAGATTAGACATTTGATAACTGTAATGCATCCTTGATGCCTCAAACAAAAAATATTACTGACTCAAAACTTTTCAGAAATATCACAAACAATGTAATTTCAACAAATACATAATTTTATGTATTTTCTAAAACAGTTCAGTAACTGGCGATGTTGCAAAATGTGTCAGTTATGAAGCTAATTTAGCTATACATCAGCTCTAAAAAACAATAACATCATTATTTAGATTATCTTTCTACTAATTCAAGTGTCAGTGTAGTCACCTCTAGAATATTACACAGTTGTAAGTATCTTTTAAACCCCAATTAAGCAACCCAATGGCTGATATACAGGACGTATTATACCAGAATGCATTCATAAATAGATTTTTATGTCAAAAATAATGGTTGCTTATATGATGGTCAGAACATTTTCTTCATCTCTCCAAGCAGAAATTCAAGAAGGATCCCTATACAACCACACTGGGTGGCTTCTCCAAAGTCACTAACTACCTCTTTGACGCATTTCGGGCTCCTGAGTTAGAGTGCCAACAGCGGCCTGCTGAGGAGGTGGCAGATGTGCTCGGAGAACTCATTCCTGGACTAGAGATCAACCAGCAGGAGGAGCCGGGATTTGAAGTCATCACTAGAGTGAGTGCAGACTTCATTCAAGTCTAGACACAGACAAACCTCAAGAGGCATTCTGTAAAAAAACACTGTTACTGAAAATTGATTTAAGGTTTTTATACCCTAGCTTGATCTGGGACCCAGGCCAGAGATGCAAAGGACGGGGCCAGTAACAATGGAGGAATGGGCAAAGTACCAGGATTCAGAGGGGAAAATGACCAACTTACCTCATTTAAAGGATGCCATTTTTAAAGGGGTGAGGTAGTGCTTTTAATGGTTTACTGTAACTCATTTATTTACCTAATTTGTGACCTGTAGCATATCCTTTGTTTGTTGCCTGTGCTTTTGTAGACTTATCGCACTATTCCTCTTTTTCACTGTAGTCTTTAACAATGTTCTGTTTGCTTTTTATCAACTTTTATCATCTTCTATTTACCCCATAAGACCTTTTGATAACCTTTGTAGTAAATGTTCAGGTCATGAGTTCATCTTTTCACATATTTTGCACATTTGTTTTTATTCTACAATGAATTAAAATGGTCAAACTTGTAGTATTTTTTTAAAGAATATATTATGAATAGTAAGTTCAAAGAACATAACTTATATGAATGAATACATATTTGTAAATGTATTTACTGACATTAGGTATAATACGTCCTTGATGCCTTGCTATTACTGACTCAAAAATATAATAAACTATTTAATTTTAACAAATACATAATTGTATGTTCTTTTCAAAACAGCAACACTTTGTAAAAAGCTAAATGCAAAGTTAATGCTAAATATATGTTCAAACATTCATTTGGACATTAATCAAGTCTGAAACAAGCTGTTTTGAAACCATTTTGCCTGTAGCTTCTTGTTCTCTCCTTTCGCTTCTGGGGACTTTTTCACTTTGTCCATTCCTAGTACCTGGTACTTTCTTCACATATCAGGTTCCAAGTGAGCCATACAATTACCAAAATGTGACATACACGCTGCTGATCTTTGATTGGTCTGAGAGAAGTCACTATCGGCGTCATTGGATTTGCACCAAACCCACTATATTCATCACTATAATCATCAGCAGCCACTGTTGTATTGTTGGTTTGCACAGCTAAGCAGTTTTTAAACCACCCTAAACAAAATCTGAAAAGACAGCATTGTGGTCAGTAGAAGAGGTCCAGCAGATCCAGAAGCAGATCTATTCTAACCGGAAAAAGGAAGTCACGGCAGAGCAACTGTATCAATAATCACATCCATTTTAAACTGTACTCAACTGCAGTAGAAATGCAGAGTCGTGAGAAATGCAGAGTAGAATGCTGAGCCTTGCCAAATCGTACCATACCATGCAGTGCTCTGGTGCTTTTGACCAGTTTAGATTTGTTTGACATTGCATGTTTATAAATGTCTTGGTTAAAATGAATTCATCAATGGTGATGTTGCTTTACTTTCAACAGGGTCTCTGTCACGCGGTGAGAAAAGAGGCTTGGAAGTTTTTGCTTGGTTATTTTCCATGGAACAGCACTCATGAAGAAAGAAAGCTTCTGCAAAAGAAAAAAATGTATGTTTGTTTTCCCTCAGAGAACAGACAGCATTTGATTTAAGGCTGTTTTTGATTATTCTTCTCGTCAGATTTAGTGGTAAGATCATATGCTCTCCTCAACAGTGATGAATACTTTAGAATGAAACTACAGTGGAAGTCTGTAAGTGAAGAGCAGGAAAGGAGAAACTCAAGATTACGAGATTACAGGAGCCTCATTGGTACTGAATTACATGCCATGTTTTATTCTTAAGTTGTTTTAAATAGTTTTCCAAATATTTTCTTGTTCTCTATCTGGATGTTGTTTAATTTCTGTTTTTTTATTTTTTTTAAGAAAAAGATGTTAATCGAACAGATCGCAATAATAAATTTTACGAAGGCCTGGACAACCCTGGCTTGATATTATTACATGACATCCTGATGACGTATTGCATGTACGACTTTGATTTAGGTAAGTTGACTGCATGTGTTTGAATTGAATGCAGCTTTTCATGATCAGCTACTGTTAAATATCCAAAATCCTAAAGGCAATGTGACTTTATTGCACATTGAATTTTTTTTAATTGTTAAATCTTAAAGGGATAGTTCACTTAAAACTGAAAATTGTCATCAATGGACTGATTTCACACAGCTGCCGTTTTAAAAGCGAAAGTGAGGCTGCGGTGGGAAGAAACCCAGAAGTATCGCCTGAAGTCACACAGGAATTGCGCATACCTGGCTATATATCTTATCAGTGAAGAGAAAGTGACACAAATTTATCATTTCACCCCTTTCCGTGTGACCCGAAGGTCCGTTCTGAAAGGATTGGGAAAATAAAAAGGGATATCGGACCTCATTTTCAGCAAAGTTATGGAAAACGGCACTAGTTAGTTACATTTTCTTTCCCAAAGACTCGTTTTAGATGCCACTTATCAAACTCAAGTTAATGAACTGATTCTTTCACTATATTAGACTTGTCATGATACTGAATTTCAGTATTGAAATTTAAAAAAACTTAAATTTCCTGCTAACATTTAAGTGCTGCTGAGCTTAAACAGCGCTGATTTGCCATTGTGTTCACCAGTGCTCAACAGAAATGACTGTGATTGGCCGGGAAAGTCATCAGTTTACTAAGTGCAAACACAGACGAGCGATCTGCTGATAAATTAACTAATCTTTGTTGCTTTAAAATGCTCCAGTGTCCGCGTATCTGTGTTTGCACTCGGTGAAGAGCGGTGAACTGATGACCTTCACGGCCAATCACTGATTTCTGTTGTGCACTGGTGAATACTATGGCAAATAAGCAGTGTGTAAGAATGCGCTTAAATGTTACTGGAAAGTGGACGTTTTTAAAATTTCACTATCAGGACAACACTGTTACAGACAACACGAGGGTGTGCTACAGAGGACTGCGTTGTTTTATCGCTCACTGGGTTACATAGGCTGAAGCAAGGAAGCGTCCCCAATGTGTTTACCTGGTGTCATGAACTGAAGCCTAGGAGGACACTTAAGGTTATTACTCTTAAAGAGATTATGATTAAGTTTGATGACAAATATGCTTTTAATTGCTTAAATGAAACTGAACTGAATGATATTAAAGTGATGTTTACACCACATCTGCACTTTGAAATCGCGGCAACAGTTGGAGGTTTGTAGTACACAGCATGTTGTTGCAATGTTTACAGTGCTGATCCTCTACTTCTGGGTTTCTTCCCACTGCAGCCTCGCTATTGTTTTTTAAAATGGTGGCCGCGTGTAATAAGCGTATAACTCAACCCTTCACTTGTCACAAACCTGTTTGAGTTTCTTTTTTTCCTGTTGAACACAAAATAATTTATTTTGGAAAGTCTTGGACTCCGATAACCATTGATTTCCTCTTATGGGTAGGACAGGGGTTACCGATTTTTAACATTTCTCAAAATATCTTCTTTTGTGTTTAACAGAAGATAAAAAATTCACAAATATTTGGAACCACCTAAGGGCTAGTAAATAATGAGTAAATTTCCAGTTTTGGATGAACTATCCCTTAAAGTTCTTTTCAATGCAGCGTTGCTTGTGTTTACTAGTTTCTTGTTCCTGTGCAGGGTATGTGCAGGGCATGAGCGACCTGCTCTCTCCCATCCTCTTTGTGATGGAGAATGAAGTGGATGCCTTCTGGTGCTTTGTTTCCTTCATGGATGAAATGGTAATGCCATGTGTTTATTACAGCATGTCTCTCTCTTTAGCACTCTTGGGTTGACTGTGTATGAGAAGATTTGCCACGTCAAATAAGCATGTTTCTTGCGTTATCACTGTTGTGTGCAGGCACGTTAAATTAGTCAGCCAACAGAAATGGTTTATTTGTATCAGCATGTTACGGTGGAATTGGAGAAAGAGTAGCTTTAAAATCAATGTTTGTTGCAGCATGAAAACTTTGAAGAACAAATGCAGGGGATGAAGACTCAACTAATTCAACTTAGCACTTTGCTTCGGCTGCTAGACCTGGCCTTCTGGAACTATCTAGGTAAGTTACCCAATAGAAGACTAGTTAAAATAGTCTTTTTCATTAAAAGGTCAGTTCACCCCAAAATAAAAAGTAATTGTTTAATCATCCTTGTGTTTTCCAAATTCCCAAACAATTTGTAAATGTTCTAAACACTATCAGATTTGAGAGATTTATGTCTCTTCATAAAAAGTATATTACGCAAAACTGAGATATTGCTAAAACATTCATAAAATGAGCAAAAATTAATTCATATTCACATTGAGAGGAGACTTGATTACATTATATGATTAACAGTTTTCATTTAGATTTTTATTCACATATAAACATTGAGCAGCATACAATGCTTACTGCATTCAAATTTTGTCACAGAAACTCAATTGTGCCTATATGATTTAACAGAGGCTCAGGATTCTGGGTACTTATATTTCTGTTTCCGCTGGTTATTAATCCGCTTTAAGAGAGAACTGCATTTTCAGGATGTCCTTCGCCTTTGGGAGGTGTGTCTTACTATTTATTCTCTTCTGGATCTTGGCCATGTTATATTGACCTTTGATATAATGTTTTCTTTTATTGATTTTTTCCCCCATTCAGGTTATGTGGACCAGACTGCCTTGCCAAAACTTTCACCTTCTGGTGTGCTGTGCCATTTTAGACTCAGAGAAACAAAAAATTATGGACAGAAAATATGGATTCAATGAAATCCTAAAGGTTAGCCTTGACTATAAACATTATATTCACTTTATTTTGCAATGTGAACGTTTTTTTTTTTTTGTGAATGTGAATCATTGCTACGTGTAAATGATTAGGAATAACTAAATTCAGTGTGTGGTTTCACTGCAAACCAGTGTATTTATGAAAATACGTTAACATTAAAATGTTATGATAAGGGGGCAGCACGGTGGCTCAGTGGTTAGCACAGTCGCCTCACAGCAAGAAGGTCACTGGTTCAAGTCTCGGCTGGGCCAGTTGGCATTTCTGTATGATGTTTGCCTGTTCTCCCCGTGTTTGCGTGGGTTTCCTCCGGGTGCTCCTGTTTCAAAGACATACAGTACACTGTAGGTAAATTGGATTAACTAAATTTTCCATAGTTTATGAGAGAGAGTTTGTGTGTGTGTGTTTGTGTGCGTGCATGCGTGTGAATGTACAGTGCATCCGGAAAGTATTCATAGCGCTTCACTTTTTTTTTTATGTTACAGCGTCATTCCAAAATGGATTAAACTAATTTATTTTCTTAAAATTCTACACACAATACCCCATAATGACAATGTGAAAAAATATTTTTTTTAATTGTTGCAAATATATTAAAAACCTGAAATGTCACATGTACATAAGTATTTACAGCCTTTGCTCAATACTTTGTTGATGTACCTTTGGCAGCAATTACAGGCTAAAGTCTTTTTAAATATAATGCCACAAGCTTGGCACACCTGTCTTTGGGAATTTTTGCCCATTCCTCTTTGCAATACCTCTCAAGCTCTATCAGGTTGGATAAGAAGCGACGGTGTACAGCCATTTTTATTTTCAGAGATGTTGAATAGGATTTAGGTCTGGGCTCTGGCTGGGCCATTCAAGGACATTCACCGAATTGTTGTGAAGCCACTCCATTCATATTTTGGCGGTGTGCTTTGCGTCATTGTCCTGCTGGAAGATGAACCGTTGCCCAGGACTGGGATCAAGTTCACTCTGAAGCAGGTTTTCATTCAGGATGACTCTGTACATTGCTGCATTCATCTTACCCTTTATCCTCTAATGTGTGTAGAATTTTGAGGAAATATATTAATTTAATCCATTTTGGAATAAGGCTGTAACATAAAAAAAATGTGGAAAAAGTGAAGCACTATGAATACTTTCCGGATGCACTGTAAGAGTGTATGTGTGTTTCCTAGTACTGGGTTGCAGCTGGAATGACATCTGCTGTGTAAAACATATGCTGGAATAGTTGGCGGTTCATTCCGCTGTGTCGGTCCCTAATAAATAAGGGACTAAGCAATAGGAAAATGAATTTTATGATAAGAGAATACCAGTTTGCAACATCAATCAGAATAGCAAGCTGTTTTAAATGGCTAAAAATGAATTGAAGTCAATGAGACTGGACATCTTGACACATTAAGGTTAAGGCTGTGCACATTTCTCTCTGGAAAAATAAGGTGTATATCAGCGTTAAAGTATATACTTTAACCGTTTTCAAAACTGATTTAAAGAATTACAAATATATATTTATGCATATTTATTTTGTGCTATAACTAGTAGTAAAGATGACAAAAATGTCACATTTATTTGTGCTTGTACAAATATATAGACAAATACATATATGGAGTTGCCTATACAGCACTACATCTAAAAGAGGGATGACATGTGCACTACATAATGTCAACTTTTATTCGCTTATTAACTAAAACAGATTGATCTTGAGATTTGCCATTGATATTAGTTCTGTAAAATAAAGCTGTAGGAAACTACAAGTTCATCCCCTTAACGGTTACCCCACATTTTGGAGTTCACATTTGAAAAATATAGGTTATATATGCATATTATTCATAATTTGTCAAGATAAGTCCAGGTTTAAAATAAATACTTCAAAATATAAATGCGTTATTTGTGTAGAGTGGTAAATATAACCTAAAATATATTTGGTACTTAATGACACAAGAAAAAACTACCAAACCTTTTCTACTTGGAACATTGGTTCACGTATTGATGTTTTCTTTACAGCATATAAATGAACTCTCCATGAAACTGGACATTGAAGAAATCCTTAGCAAATCTGAATCTATCTGTATGCAGATAAAGAGTTGTAAGGTATGTCATAAGAGCAATCCTATATAGTGTGGAATTTAATGCATACATGTTTTTGTTTCTTAACAATACATATGTTTACATGGACACCAATAATCTGAATTTAATGCGATTAAGACAACACTCTGATTAAGAGTCTACCATGTAAACAGCGATTTTTGATTAATTTAATTCGAAGGTCATAACTTAACAGAAATGGAATTAAGACATGTGGAGTATGCCGATTTTAGTCTCATTGTTGAAGTGCCGTACAGACATGTAAACACTGCAATCAAACTATTACAGATGTGTAGGATTTTTTGCTGCATTTTGCGACAGTATTGCACGTACCGAGTCAGTAAAGCACCACAGCAAAAAAATCTGTGTGCATTTAACTCAATTTGAGTTTAATTTAACACTCATTGGGTGTACATATGACTCCCTCCATTTTGGAGTTAAAATAACACTTTCTAAAGTGTGAAATTTGTACTTTACTCTCAGAGTTCATTTTAACACAGTAAGAGTTTATTCTTATATCAAACTGGAGTGTGTGTTACCCTTCAAAGTGTTAATATATTACCTTTTTTCCTATTATCAACTGTTGTGTGTGACAGATGATCAAATATGTTAAAAATTGTTTTAATTTATTAAATGTTCATTAATCTTCTCAGAAATAAATTCAATACATTCAACTCTTTGCATTTTAAATTGCAACAAGACATGTTTCAAGTTTAAGCAATACATACTGGTTTGATCACTGTTTTGTTTGTCTTAAAGAACCGGTTCGAGTATAAAAACTGGACTTCCCATCACTAGTGGGAAATACATTGCATATTGGGTTAAAAGTTTAACACTGAAAAAAACAACTCTTAAATTTAAGTTTTTTTTGTTTTTTTTTACACTCGTGGATTAAAATGTACTCCGGTTTTAACACTGAACAACACCAAAAAAAATCACTATTTATTTTACACTGGAATTTTTGCTGTGGCACAAACACCTGCATCGCAAAATGCGGAGGTGCTTTTCCCCCTGCAGCGTGCAGTATCAAATTCCATTAAAACAACACTCTTCCAGCAGTTCATGCTCGCATCCAATATCTCGTTTGTCACGGGGGGCATGCATGAAATGTTCCTTAATGAAAGTAAAAGTGCCAAACTGCAGTTAAAAGTCAACAATTTAAAAGTGAAACACCTAAAATTACATAAAACTCTGGAGGAAATATGGATAGTGTGGTGACGCAATGATGTTAATTGAATTATGTGCTATAACATGTAAAATGGGATCGTTAAAGGTACATTCAAAAAGTAAAAATCACATGTAAAAACTTTAATCATATTATTGTCTTATTTAGATTAAGGCAAATATTTTGATTACTGATGTCCATGTGAACCTGGTCAATTTGCACTTGTTTTGTCCCAATAACATGAATTATGATTCTCTTTAAGGACTTGCCCCATTCAGTGAGTGAGATTCTGGGTCTGAACACAGTCAGTGAACCCTCCGCAGCATTAGAAACCAGTGAATATGGAATACTTGAGTCACCTCAAACCTCACCGAGATCCTCACACAGACAAGATCACATCGTCTCCAACGGCCACAGCCACTTAAAAGAAACAGCACAAAACGGCTGCAAAGTAGCCTTCATTTCCTAGTGTACAGCACTACATGATGTATAGTACAGATTTTATAGCCTCTGTATTCCAGCAAAAAAGAACAGTATTGGGTGTCATGTAGATATTTGCTACCAAATGCCACATTGTAAAATATCCCAGAGAAAATATATGAATGTAAAACTAGGAACCAAAAAGGTTCCTAAAGCATTATTTTTGTAATATCTTGTACCATATTGTCTTTCATTGAAATAATCATTCCTTCTCACTGTAGAGAGAGAGAGAGAGAGTTTTCATAATATTTCAGGGGTGGGGTATTCATTGTTGAATATTATATATTTTTGTTTTTATCAGTTTGCCCTTTTCCTAAATCATTCAGATTCAAATTAAAATCTGTCTTCCTGCCATTAGTCTGAGTTATATTTTGGAAAGCTAATTAAGATTGGTAAGATTGCCTTTTTTATTTTATTATTTGTAAATGAAATGCATCATTGAGGCTACTGTTATGCACGTCTTTGTTCAGTAAATCCATTTGTATTATGTAATATTACTTAAGTTCATTTGTTACATAATTCCAGATTTAATTCGGAAAGAGTTCTTCATAATTATTTGATCACCTAAGATAAAAATTTGCAAAGAGCAACAAAATTAAATGATTTAATTGATTTGGAGAGGGTTAAAGAGAAAATTTACTTGGCTGTAGAAACCTAAATCAGTTCCAACTGACGTGAGATCATCAGTCCACAGACTTGGTTCATGTCACTATGACATTTCCAGATGAGACGCGGAAAATACAGATTGAGGATGAAATGTCTTTTATCCACTTGTAACCATGGCCAACAACAAAGACGCACAGAATCAACTTCCATCTCTTTCATTTCCTGTTTGACAGGAAATTGCCTCAGAGGAAGCTGATAGCTCACTGCTCACAACAGTAATGTTATCTCTCCTCTAGCTCCTTTTCATTAAAGAAAGCCAGCATTTTGTGCACTGACAAACACATACTTGTTTGATGAAAACATAAACAATATGCATCTAACCTCAAAGGACGATTAAAGAACTTGCATAAATGTGTTTAGCTGACATCGATGTTTACATGTGAACCAAAATGTCAGTATTTCTTATTAAATTTTTTTTCAGTATTTCTAAATCCTTTCTGTCAAGTATACGCTACACAAATGTCTTATATTTTACAAATATGGTTAGTAATGTTTGTCGATTTCTCCCTCTCTCCATCTTCCAATGGCTGCCTGCATTTATGAAAATCTTCATGTCTGAGTTATTTTCCTCTAGATTCGTTTCTTCTAGAGAGCGAGATGAGCTTATCCACTTCAATCAGGGCTTGGACGTCTCGACATTTCCTAGAAAGAGCCATCCCCTCAAAAGCTAATATGAGTGATGGCCTATCCTGCGAGAGATCGGCCCTTCTCCACGTCATTCGTCACAGTATATAATCCCAGCTCTGATGCTGACAGCAGAGGAGAGTGTCAGGTACTGTGGTGTGAACTCCAAAGCAGCAGCTTAAAAAGAAATAATCTGAGACCAAAACTACCTTATTAAATGCAAGGGAAGAAAACCTCTCAAGAGACGACAGCAACTATGTCTAATGAACTGCAAACTAATCCAAAGGGGCCGCAAACGGCCCCTAAATCACCTGTTGGGCTTCTTAGGAAAAGAGGTCAAGAAGCAATTCCGAAGATGCAACCTGCCATGATGATGTTCTCCAGCAAATACTGGGCTCGGAGAGGACTATCTTTGGATTCAGCAATGTATGACCAACAGCACCTTGCATCCTCTATGGTGAGTGCTGAACCTATTGAGGGATCCACAATTCGGGTGCCACATTCCAGGCACCTGGAAACTTAAATTGTGTCTGTGGGTGATTCTTAATGTTTTTTATTAGAAGTTTCTGTAATATCTCTTTAACTGCCTCACCAAGAAACTAACTTAACTTCTAATGTCACTAGTTAACACACTCAATGGATTTTTTTTCAGCACATCCCATAATTTCTAAAATATCAACCTCTACCAAATGGTTGATATGTTGGTTTATGGTGAAAGAACCTAAATTAATACATATACTATGAAACTGAAAAGATGCCGTGTAAGACTAATTTATTTAAAAAAAATATTCAAAATAAAGCATTTTTGAATACTAAATCATCTTTATTTTTTAACTATGCCATAAAATATTTCAGATTATCATTTACTCTTGTTACTCAGATTATGTCTTTTACATGTTTTTTTTTTTTTACAATAAAACCAAAATCAAGTGTAGTAGTGCAACAGGATATTTTTTGTAAACCAACAATGCTGTGTAGTCTGAACTATTATAATAAAACATAATGACTTTAGCAGTCATTATATAAAAAATATCATCACAAAAAATCAAAACATGGTTAACCATTTGGTAGAGCAGGCAGTTAAAGAGATATATTGTTTTTGAGAGCTTGCGAAAATGGACCTAGGCACTATGGTGCAGTACATTTCTTGGACAAAAGTGGTAAGGGTAGTGTGCAAATTATTTACTGTAACTTTAAACTTTGTTATCTCCTTTTGGGGCGATTTTTTTTTTTTCTGCATTAACAGATTAACAACACACAGGAAAGACCACGCACAACATGAATAGTAGTACAAACAGTGACTACCTCATCCCATTTAAATTCAGCAAATCCATAGCATAAGACTAGCATAAGCAAAATTTTTATCTTTTAATCTTTGGCAAGGTGATTGCAAGGGAAGTGTTTTAAATAATGAAAAATGGATGAGATTTATCAGGTGTAATCTAAAATCAGGGTATCCGCAGGGTCTTAAAATGCTCTTAAATATCAAAAGCAAAATTTTAGACCTTAAAGTCTTACATCTACTGAAATGTTGTGTTGTAGGTCTTAAATTGTTTTTTAACAGGTGTTAATTTTTTTCTTAATTTTATTATTGTAGACTGAAGTTATTGACTGCTATGTTTTGTCCTATTCTTGTTAAGGGTTATAGGGTTTGTGAATGGATATATTTTAAAAATTATAAAAAATATACAGAAAATATTTTAAAAATTATTATTAAAAAACTAAATTATTATTATTGTATTATTAAATTTATAAAATTTTGTATTAAAATAAAAAAAATACTGGGACATTCGAAAAAATCCTTAGCAATTACACGGTACACTTGTATAAGTCTAAATTTTATTCATAATCATCTTAAGAATGTCTTACAGTCTTAAATTTAACTTTAGTAGAACCTGCAGAAACCCTGAAAATGCTTTCTTTAACACCTGGTTTTAATACAAATTGGATAACCCAGACAATTTCACCCCCAATACTTTGGTGCAGTTAATTAAAACATTTGACAGTGAGGTTTTACCTTTTAAAGCCAACAAATCAATGAAAATGTTAATTTTGTGAAGGTGTTGGTTATCAAACTTGTACTCTTAATAATGTTTCTGTGGTTAACTGAATAATCATGGAACCTTTCCATTAATCAAAATTACCTGATAGTGGAAAATAGTTATTTGTAAACAAGTTGTTCTACTCTTTAGAAATGTTCATTGGGAAACCAAAAATTCACATTTGTGTATGACTTTTAAAAATAAACAAGCTTTGTCCTAATCCATTTCTGCATCTTAAGAGTTTTATATTCACTGAACAACACCTCCACGCAGCTCCGCAGGACATCCTTTAATCGGATAGATGAAAGACCTGACAAAGAAGAACAGAAATCCACTCATGACCTTGGGAAGCTGGCAGTGATTTTCTCTCTAAAGAATGAAGTTGGCTTTCTGGTGAAAGCGCTGAGGCTCTTTCAGGTCAGTGTGCACCTCATCATTTGGTGAATAAATAATACTCTTTATTATATTTGTATCATTTTTGATTGAGTTAGAAATTTTTTGTGTGCATTGCGTTTAAAGGAGAAGCATGTGAATTTGGCGCACATTGAGTCTCGGAGATCAAAGAGACTCACCAATGAGATTGAGATATATGCAGAATGCAACTGCACAAAGAAAGAGTTCAACGAACTGGTGCAACACCTGAAAGACCACGTTAATATTGTCTCGTATAACACACCTCAACATGTGTGGTCTGCAGAGACCGGTAAGTCTGAAAGCTTGACATTAAATTTGGCATTTTTAACTTTGGAAGTACTGATTTGTCTGAATAGTGGTAACTGATTCATCTGGCTCTTCTTTCCAGACTGTTTGGACTGTGTGTGTGTTTTGGGTGGGTTGCCAGATGGGGAAGGAATACCATGGTTTCCCCAAAAAATCTCAGAGCTGGATCAGTGCTCCCATAGAGTGCTAATGTATGGCTCTGAACTGGATGCTGATCATCCAGTGAGTAAATAAGTTTGTGTTAGTGCAATAGTTGAGTGAATGGACCACAAAACATTTACTGTCACCTGTGTAATTCAACCATGTTTTTTTTCTACACTAACACTAGTTTAAAAATGGTATTTGTAGTAAAATTGGGGTAATCACTTTGCCCCAAAAAAACATGGTTACTGCATTTTTGCTATAGTAAAATCATGGTTAATTTTCATAATGGATATTTTAAGATTAACAAGGACCTATTTGTTTTTTATAGTAAAAGTAAAGTATTGTTAATGCTATTCTAGTTTTAGATGGTATGTAATAATTTTAATTGATTTGTGTAATACGTTGTTATCTGTATGCTTAATATGTGGAGCATGCAAAACATTTCTTGTCTCATCACATCGATTTGGTAATTAGGCTACATTAAATCACATAACGATACCATATTTTCATGATGATATGATATATGACAATATTTGCTGTTAAAAAGTTGAGTAGTTTGCATCACTGAATGTTACTGTCAGTCATTTCAAAGTAATAATTGGTCAAATAATAAATGTGAAACATTCTTGTAATTCGTGCTCTCCTTCAATTTATCCAAAGCCCCGCCTACTCTAATTTAATTGGACATCTCAATTGGTAACTTTTTTGATATCTTTTTTATCCAATGCAATGACTAACATAATATCATTACATAACATATATATATATATATACAGTTCATACTAATTATGGTTAAAAATATACAAATACAAATGCTCCCATATACTAATACCATACCTGCATGCACACACACCTACTATATAGCCTTAGTAATATTATGCCATGTATTTATAAAGAGATATTAATAATAAGGATTTGCATATAGAGTAAACAATGTTGTTTGTTGGTGTGGATGTTGCTCTAGCTATTATTATTATAGTTATGAATCTTGGTGTGAATGGGATTAACTGGACACTAACAATGAATAATGGTATATTCATTAATTAAACTCAACCTAGATTCATAAATGCTGTAAATATTGGTACTTATTGAGATACCTAGTGGATATATTAACACTAACTTGTTGTGCAAGTGAATCTTTGTTCTCTCTTGCAGGGCTTTAAGGACAAGGTCTATAGGCAGAGGAGAAAGTACTTTGTGGAGGTTGCAATGAACTACAAATTGTTAGTATAGATTATACTATAGTTTAAATTCTGCTGTTGATGACTGTGCTGCTCGGTGCTTGTAGCTCAATTGTTAGAAAATGGTGCTAAAATAGGTAAAGGTTGATGTTTAATGCAATGGAAACTACATGAAACTGCATGCAATGACTACCTCAGGTTTTTTCTCCACTTCCTGCTCAAAATTAATCTGAATTTCTTTGTTACAGTGGGCAGCCCATCCCACGGATTGAGTACACGGCAGAGGAAGTAAAGACATGGGGAGTAGTTTTTAGAGAACTTACAAAACTCTATCCAACTCATGCCTGCCGTGAATACTTGAAAAACCTTCCTCTGCTAACAAAGCATTGTGGGTACAGAGAAGACAACATCCCACAGCTGGAAGATGTGTCTCTATTCTTAAGAGGTAAAACAAGTGTAAGAATGGAATTCATATGCATTTGGTAACACTTGTTGTTCCCTTTTGACATGCTGTTGACAATAAATAACCTACCAGTCAGTAGAGTATTAACAGAACAGTCTCGCAAACAGAATTACTAAGATTATCCAAGCATGCCAACTTATTCTACTAATCCTAATGGGTTACTAATACCCATTTACACCTGGGGCCCATTTTAGTAAGAAGGTTTAAACTTGAACTTGGATTTGACTTACTATGAGCTGAAAAAATCTAAGCTTTCAGTTTTAGATCACATGAATAGAGTTAGTTCAGTCAACTCTTGAGTAGGCTGACTCTTGAATTTACCCTTGTATGACATTTAAAGGCAGAGCTAATGTAAATGTAAAACCACACAGCTCTTAATTTAGATCCTTCCCCTCTGCTCCTCATGATTTCCTGTTAATTCTCTACACTGTTCTATCCATTAAAGGTTAAAAACCCCTAAAAAATAATTATAGATGACCCCAGGAATAAGACTTAAAGGGGTAGTCCACTACGATATGATATTTTAAACTTTAGTTGATGTGTAATGTAGCTGTGTGAACATAAACAACATAGCTGAATGTAATACGCTCAAAGTTCAATGCAAAGGGAGGCATTGGCTTTTACAGAGTTAGCTTAGCAAAGCCTACAGCGAACGAGGTTGGGGACTACAAAAAAATACATCCGGGTTAGTGAGATTGCAAACGCTTTAGTTTTTGCACATACACCCTGTGCAGCGAAGGGGCGAGGCCAGAGGCGCTGTAATTTTAAAGCAGAAAAAAGCTCAAATGTTAACCAAATGCTGCTATTTCCACTGAGCTTCTACTGTTTCTGTATTTGGGCTTCCAAAGGACACAACACAAAGAGAGCAGTGCTTACAATTTAATTTTAATTATGTTCCAGAGAATTATAAAAAATATATAGCTAGCATTTGACAAAGGACAGCTTCCAGAATCTCTCCCAGTTCAGTGCTAGATTCGGCTAAAAACGTCTTAAAGAAGGAGAAGCTCCAACCATAATAGAAGAAGCTGTGGGTTGTGAGCCACAACCTGTAAGCATTTTTATTTGTTAAATTGATCTATTATATGCATAGTGTCTAGCTTTAATGGTATGTTGTAGCAAGGATGTAAACACACAGGAAACGCTGTTTGACACTGTTAACAATTTAGCTACAAATTCATATTTATCCGTCAAACTGTTGTAAACACCCACAATCTTCAGCAGCGCTGCAGTGTCTCTCTATGCAGCTGCTTTCAATGCATTCTACATCTCAATTAACCAACTCGCAAAAGATATTTGAACGTTTCATATTACTTACACATGCTTGTTCCTAATATATGTGAAAGACACTTGTCAGATTTTATTTTAGAGAGCAGGCGTGAGGCTCAGCTCCTCTTCATTTTCTGTCTGATTCAGGCTCAAACTGATACGGCTAATAGCTACTCTAACTGACAGTGTTTACACAGTGCAAATTAGAGGCATGGCACTTTTCCTGGTGACGTGGAGCCAATCTGCGAGTCACAGCACATTATGTTAGCTGACCAATCAGAGCCTCTTGTGGGCAGGCTTTCAGAGGAACTAGGAAATATGACATGTCGTTTTCATGTTGTAGCTGTATATAATCAAAGTAAGAATAACAAATAACATGATTTTTCTACAAATGAAGCATGAGCACACATTGCTTTGCATCTTATAAACACAACCAAGCCTTAAAAATACACTCTGGACCACCCCTTTAATATATAATAAAAGTTTTTATAAAGAAATGCCATCTTGATTTAAGAATGGTTTAATATTTGGTAACACTTTATTTTGATGGTCCATTTGAGTATTAGTAGACTGTCTGCTTAACATCTGTTGATACTGACATTTAACAGTCCTTCAACAGACATTTAACTGACTATAAGAAACTTTGCAAGTACATGTCAACTTACACTAACTCCAACCTCAACCCTAACCCCAACCTAACAGTCTACTTATAATCTAATAAGAATTAGTTGCAATGTAGCTTAAATTCAACAAATGGACCATCAAATAAAGTGTGACCTAATATTTAAAATATAACATTTAGTATTAGAAGCATTTTTGTAGCATGCATGAATTAATGAAATATTTAAACAGCTTGGGTTTAAAACTGGAGAGCAGACTGAAAGAAACTCTGGGTTTACTAAAGAAAACCTGCTTCTTATTAGGTTAACAAAGTAAGTTACCATGGTACGTTACCTCCCTTTTAGAAATGGGCTTGACTTACCCTGCTTTCTCGAGTTTGACACCTCCCATTCTGGAATAGAAAACTCAGTTTCCTTCGTTTCAGAGTTACTGTACTGAGAGTTTTCACTTAACCTTCTTTCTGAAACAGGCCCCTGGCATCAAGATGTTTTCGTGAATCTAATCACAAGTCTACAATGTCAATACAGGTGTAAAGCCAACCCAAACTAAAACATTTTAAGCGTGTCCATTTTTTTAACGCTCACTAGTGTAGACACTTACAAAAATAGAGTTTAGCCCTGTTTTCTGCTAATGATTGTTAAACTATATTCATCATTTGACAAAAACATCAGCACTCTTCAATATAGATATCTGGGTTGTGACTCGTTACAGAGAGGTCAGGGTTTACCGTAAGGCCTGTGGCTGGATATCTGTCACCACGAGACTTCCTCGCTGGACTGGCTTATCGAGTGTTTAATTGCACTCAGTATATCCGTCACAGCACAGACCCTCTCTATACACCAGAGCCGTGAGTACTACCGCACACAGATGTTCCTATCATTGTCTCTCATCACTTGTAAACTTGATCTCATGTCCACCAGGGACACCTGCCATGAACTGCTAGGTCACGTGCCGCTCCTGGCCGATCCCAAATTTGCTCAGTTTTCTCAGGAGATTGGCCTTGCATCTCTAGGCGCTTCAGATGAGGATGTGCAAAAGCTGGCAACTGTAAGTGTGACAGCAGCTTATTGAGTTTTTAAATGCCACCTACAACTTAACTTAAAGTTTCATGACATAAAAAAGGGCACAATAGCAGAAATGCAAATATCTATGGTGGTGTGTCGCATGCATTTGCATTGAAATCAGATCAGAGTGAGAGATAATTAGACATAGTATACTGTCTTTGGTGGTTTCACTATGAGTAGTTGCATCTCAAAAAGATATGAAGGAAATTGCATCGAAACCTTTGCGGTATGTGCTTACTATGCAATAAACAACTGTGCTTTTTTTCCTAGTGTTATTTCTTCACAATAGAGTTTGGGCTGTGCAAACAAGATGGTCAGTTGAGAGTCTATGGAGCAGGTCTACTGTCTTCTATTGGAGAGTTAAGGGTAAAAGGGCCTTGGTTAACCACACAAACACCACTGCTGCTGTTAATGAATCTTTTTTTTTTTTTTAAACGCTCATAAGGTAAGCCATACAGTATATCATCAGCGACTTGTCCTTAAAGATGCAGTAGGTGATTGTCTTCAGAAACATGTTTTGATATGCTGGTTGAAAATATCTTCACATTTCAATAGTAATGGTTAAATAAATTATCTAAATGCATTTATATGTATTTTTATATTCTGAGTAAGGCAAAAGACTAAAAAATGTTCATCCAATTAAAAATGGTCGGGCCAATAATTCCCATAATTCTGATAAGTAGCCCAAACTGTGCTAACTAATGTGGATCTTCAGTTCAAATTCACGTGCACACAACAGAGTGACAGCAGTAAAAAGTCAATCAGAAATTTTTAAAGTCCTGAATGAGTGTTGGAGTTACTTTTGCATGCTGGAGGAAGGACAACACCATGGTGGAAGTATTTCATTTAGACAGGCAATGTTATGTTTAAAAATAATGTATCTTATTGAATGGGGAAAAGTGTAATGGCAAAGTCCCTTTAAGGCAAGTCATTTCACTTGGCTGCCATCTTTGAAATGCCTTTCAGGCAGTATGCTCGGGCATTCTGTTTAAATGGGGAAACATCAAATTTTCCAAAACTTACTTGCCAAGCTTACAATTACATTACATATTACGAATAACCAATAAAATAAACAACAACTGTCTATTTAGTTTCATTTCTAAATGTTCGTATCACACAAAATCTGCAGAAACTATCGTCTGGTCCGAGCCCCTCTCTCGTAGAGTTGTCATTCTATAGCGATCGCTGATTGGCTCCTGTACTAGAAGGCGGGGCTTTAATCGCCATCCTGACAGTTACACTTTTCCCCATTCAAAAGTATACGAGTGACATGTCTTTCATGTCATTCCTTAAGCTGTGTCACATTTCATTTCATCCTCTGAAGGATGCATTCGAAGTGCGCTGCGTCATCGCAGCGCGACGAAGGTGGCCTCATAAAAAAAAAATTCAAAGTCTCCTTTAAACACAGCCTCAAAATGTATCCTTTGTTTCCCAGGTAATGAAGGACAAAACCGGTGGATCCTTAGCGGCCTCGAACGTCCCAAGATTCATTGCGCGCTGATAGCGGCAGGACGCTTGTAAAAGAAAACTCCGGTTTAAATGTATGAATTAAATTTATTTTACGAGGATATGAAAACACATGTTAAAAAACAAAAAGATTATGTCATGTCTTAAGAAAAAGTGATTTTATAGACAGTTTACATTTTTATGTGTACATGTATAGATCAAAGGAAATATATTTCCAGCTTTTATAAACCTCACTTTGCCTTAAGATCGCTTACAATAAGTTTTCAAATCACTTTGAAAGAAAGCCATTACTAATTTTATTACCGCTTATTAACAGCAGCTGTTACGGTTGCTAGATGACGAGATCTGTCTTCTTTAGGCTGAATTGTCTCATTTCAAAACGCTCAGTTCGGCCTGTGTGGACTTCGAAGGACTCACTTTTGAAGTCTCTGAAATGAGACACAGCTGTAGTGTTGCCAGATTGGGCGGTTTCCTGCCCAGTTGAGCGGTTTTGAATCCGATTGTGCAGGTAAAAAGTCAGCTACATCTGGCAACACTGCACAGCTATAGTCTTTGGTAATGGTCAATATGGTGAATAAAGCCTGCCTTTTAGTACAGGAGCCAATCATCGATCTCTATAGATTGACGATACTCAGGGGGAGGGGCTCGGACCAGATATGAGTTTCTGCAGATTTTGTGTGATTTGGACGTTTAGAAAAGAAACTAGAAGACAGTTGCTGATCAATTTTATTGGTGATTCCTAATATGAAATTCAATGGTAAGCTTGGCAAGCAGTTTTGGAGAATTTGATGTTTCCCTGTTCAGACAGAATGCCTGAGCAAACTGCCCGAGAGGTGTTTCAAAGATGGCCGTCAAGTGAAATGACTTCCCTTGAATGGACTTTGAAGCAAAGCTGATGTAGATTTTGTTGTTTTATGAACAGGTTATATGCACATAAGTGTTGTTCAGCCACTGAAATCTTACAGCAAAAGATTGATGTGACTATTTTCAATTTCATAAGAGACCTTATACAGCATCGATAATGTAGATTTTAATTTAGTTTAACAACAAAACATCAGTAAATAGCGCTATTCCGCCTAGCCTGCTTTACTGAGCTGAAGTAGGTTTTATATTCACATTGGTTCATTTTTGAACAATGACAACCTGTGACGTGCTCCCTATATTGTTTACCATGCTACTCTGAATGTTTGGTCTGAAATTGCATGTAAGTGTGGCTTAGTAATAAGTGTAATTCCTGCATGCCGCCGACCAAGCACTAAGCAGAGTTGCTTTAGGACAAAGCACGCGAGAGAGTGAGGTAAGCGATCGTTGCATGCATGAAATATTGCACATTATGACAAGTTTTGCTGGCTACACAACTGAAAATGTGCTAGATATGATACAGTTTTTTCATTGGGAATTGTAGTATTATAAAGTACTATAAAGTTTTCTAACTGGCGAATGACATGATCTAGTGGGTTGTCTGCTGTCATCTTTCCGGTGTGCGTTCGTGATTTCAGGAGCCGTGGCTTTTGACAGCAGGGGAGGGACTGTGTTTTCAAAGCTATCATGCTAACGGTTAGCATTTTGGCAGATCACCTACTGCACCTTTAATGAGTGACTGTGAAAAACACTACTTATAACACTGCATACACACACATTTTATGTTAAATTTTTATTTACTTATTTATAATATGTAATTATTGAGCAGAATTTGATATGATATACATTTTTATAAGACATATATACAAGTTTATTGGTTTTTATAAGTTAACAGTTTGAACTTTGGTTAAATTCTGGAAATTCTTATAAATTAATAAAACATAATTGCTAAAAAAAAAACACTTCAGTTTTATGAAATCTGTATATTAACACGTCAAAACCACAAAAATATTACTGTTAAAATTAAAACCAAATTATTTTATTACTAATTTTCCTTAAATATGAAAAAGATATGAATTTTTTAAATAACACAATTCAGGCCCATAGACTTGTGACATATCATTTAATCGCTTATCTCTCTTAAAAAAATATATGCAGCTCAGATTAATGGTTTACTAAATGAATAATCGTCTTTGATTATGCAGCATGCGCTTTCTGATAAAGCAACAGTGAAGGCGTTTGACCCCAAAACCACGTGCTACCAGGAGTGCCTCATTACCACATTTCAAGATGTGTATTTTGTCTCTGAGAGCTTTGAAGAGGCAAAAGAGAAAATGAGGTACATACATAAATTCACTCAAATACAATGTAATGCAATATAATGTTGATTTAACACATCCTTTCCTCTTTACAGGGAATTCGCTAAATCAATAAAGAGGCCTTTTTCTGTCTACTACAACCCGTACACGCAGAGCATCGACTTACTGAAGGACACCAGGAGCATTGAAAATGTGGTTCAAGATCTACGCAGCGACTTAACCACCGTCTGTGACGCCCTGGGAAAAATGAACAAATATCTCGGTATCTAAACAAACACATTCCCTCAACAATAATATATGATTCAGTTCAGGTGAATCATATAGTTCAGTTTATCATTCCTTCTATAACAGTTGTTGTGGTTTTGATTATCTGGGCTAAACATAAGTCTTTCCTTGTTATAAGGATGTATGTCACATAAAGACAGGTGTGAAATGTCGCAACCATCAAAAACAGTTATTAATGTATTCAGAGACTAAAGAAACAACAAAGGAAAATAATCAAGTCTAGTCTTTGCCTCTTTGTGCCTAATGTTGTGCTTAATTATACCAGATTTGTGTTTTATTTTAATTACATAATGCAGTATCTACCAAATAAAGGCAGTTGACATTATGTAAACATAATAATTCAATGTAAAAGTCCCTACGCATTGTTCCAATGCTATACTGTATTTGTAGAGTATGTTTGTGGTGCTTGCTTGATTTGTTGCTCACAAAGCCAACAATCAATAAAACATTATATTTTAGGAGTATATTTTGGTGTGTAACAATATGTTAAGAACACAATTCACAGTGTCTTTTTAACTTTATTTTAGTAAATGTATACATAAACAAGTATGTTCAATGCTGTGAATATACACATTTAAATAAGCTCTGTAAAAAAATCATAATAGAAAAAAAAAACTTGTCAGTGGACCTCTTCATCATCATCACCACCAAAGGCCTTGTCCTACAGAGAGTCAGAGGTGACATATTTAGTGCATTGTACATTCAAAAATTACCTCATGTAGTATTGTTTATTAATTTCTAGTAAAAGTGAAACCTGTGGACAGAGCAAACACACTTGGTTTGGTGTCAAATGAGAAAGGCAAGTTTATTTTCCATACATTTTAGTTAAATTTTTGCTTTTAATGAATGATTTTAGGCTTCATGTTTATAATAATTGTTGTATAAAGTAAATTACAATTATAATGTCTTGTTTTGTAATTGTGAGTTTAATTTCTTTCAGTGTTACATTTTATTTAGGGCGTCTGGTTACTTGTATCAGTGTTTCAATTAAATTCATGTTTATTAATATAGCGCTTTTACAATGTAGATTGTGTCATAGCAGCTGAACATAGAAATTCTAGTAAACTGAAACCGTGTCAGTCCAGTTTTCAGAGTTGAAGTTTAGTTTAACTCAGTTCAATGTGGTTTAATTTTCAATGCTAAAATAAATAACATAAATAAATATCAAATTTTCAGAAAATAAGTTAAACAGAGTCAAAATTGTGTAGTTTAGAGGATAAAACGCACCTATGAGTTGCATTGGTGTGATGTAGAAATAATGTTATATAAGTCAGTGTTTCCCAACCCTGTTCCAGAAGGAACACCAACAGTACACATTTTCAAGCTCTTCCTATTCAAACACACCTGAATTGAGTCATCAGAACATTAGAAGAGACTCGAAAACCTGAAATGAATGGGTCAGTTAAGAGACGTTCAAAATATGTACTGTTGGCGTGCCTCCACACTCTCAGAAATAAAGGTACGGGAGCTGTCACTGGGGTGGTACCTATTCGAAAGGTACACATTTGTACTTGAAGGGTCCATATTGTTACCTCAAAAGTATATATTATGGCCTGTTTCCACTGAGTGGTACGGTTCGGTTCAGTACGCTTTTATGGCCGTTTCCACTGTCAAAAGCGTCCCGAACCGTATCGTACCACTTTTGCGGCACCCTTTTGAAAGGGTACCAAAGACGAGAAAGGGTACCAAAAGGTGGAGCTACATGCACAGCTGAACACTGATTGGTTTACAGAGATACGTCACGATCTGGTGGAGCTAGCCAGAATCAAAACAATGGAGCCGCCATGTTTTTAAATACACAGCCGAGACAACTATATGCATATAATAACGATCCATTGATGACCCGGGCTCAAAACAAACCTTGTCGTTGTCTTGATGAACAGCCACAAAGCCAAGAATCTGCCGTGTCCTTTTGTTGTTTTACGAGGCCGTCTAAAAGTGCGAGCGGTTTTTGTTTTCTCCAGGGAGCTCGCGATCGCGTCTAGATTTGATATAACGAACTTCTTGAGCTGATGATAATAACGTGTGTGTGTGTGTGTGATTAATGAAGCGTCTTCGACATCTGATCCATTCAGAAAGAAAAGGACAAACGCGAGAGTGAAGCGCGGAAAAAAGGAGAAGCCCAACAAAACACAGGAGCAAATAGTTTCAGTAACCTGAACAATCTGCCATGAACAAATCATGAACAAACGGCCATGTTTATTGTTAACTTTTGGACTATTATGAACTCGGAATGACAGAAATTACTCTCTAACAGAGGCTACATGTGCTGGTGAAGATGAAGGATACAGATAAGAGGTTAGCTCTGACTGTGGGCTACTGTATATGTTGCGTGTTGTTTTTGAACTCAAATAAGGACTTAATGTATGCTGTGTGTAGTTTATCTGTAAGTGGTAACATATCGGAGACTGTAAGGGGCTGTATGTGTTCATATATGTTGCATTTATTTTTTTATTTTATATAATTGCAGACGTTACAGTAGGTTGTAACACTGTCACACTGTCATTGATCTGCAGTTATAATCAAATCATGTTTATAGAAATGTTAGTAATGAACATTTATAAACAAGTCTTTATGTTTAAAGCATCTGTTTTGTTAGAAGAGCTTCTCATATAATGTGAATGACCTGTACAGATTTACTGTAGACATTTATTCGAGCGAGAATGACGTCGACTGAAACTCTCTGTATTACACCACGCCCACCAAAAGGGTACCCTTTGTAGTGGAAACGCAAGCCTGATAAAGGTGACCCGTACAGTGGAAACAAGCCATTAGTACCTACAAAATTTTAGAGGAACACTTTTGTACCATGTATATATGTAACCCTGCGAATCGGAGACCTTCCGCATGGAAGTCTGTTGCTCTCTAGTGTCTGTCGCTAGAGCACCTTTAGAGGTCAGAGGAGTGAAGTTTACCTGCACAGCACTTCACTAGCTTGCCTCCGTTACATA
>CAIGQZ010032545.1:10581485-10598476 GCA_903798205.1 Danio tinwini | reverse complement strand
ATTTGTACCTTTTGAAAAGGTACCACCCAAGTGACAACTCGCGTACCTTTATTTCTGAAAGTGCAGGAACAGGGTAGGGAAACAATTATTAATTCTTTTTTTTTTCGGCTTAGTCCCTTCACTAATCTGGGGTCGTCACAGCGGAATGAACCACAAACTTATCCAGCAAATGTTTTACGCAGCGGATGCACTTCCTGCTGCAACCCATCACTGGGAAACACCCATACACACACATACACTAGCCATTTTAAGCTTACCCAATTCACCTATAACATGTCTTTGGACTTGTGGGGGAAACCGAATCACCTGGAGGAAATCCACGTGAATATGGGGAGAACATGCAAGCTTTACACAGAAATGGCAACTGACCCAGTCGAGGCTTGAACCAGCAACCTTCTTGCTGTGAGGCGATTGTGCTACCTACCTACTGCACCACCGCATCACCCGGTTGGGAAACACTGACTTATATAACATTATATCTGCTGCATTACACCAATGCAACTGATATGTGCTTTTTATCCCCTGAACTACACAATTTTGACTGTTCAACTTATTTTCTGAAAAATTTGACATTTATGGTTAAATGTAGTTTGATGTGTAATAACTCTCACCCAACCGCCATGCTGGATAATCCATGGAGCGAAATGTTCTTGCAGGTACTGCGCTCCGTATCCCATGATTCTGTTCATGGGTTGAAGGTCCATGGCTTTTAGTCTGCTGGTGACCTCAAAGGTCAAGGCAATTTGCTTACGTTTGCATCTGCTCTCCCGATTTTCTGGTACTACAGTACTGATGAAGGCTTTGGTTAGTTCGCCAAAAAATCTATAAGTGAAAGCTTTCTGCAGGACTGCAAAAAGCTCATGGTCCTCCTGAATCTAAGCAAAGTAGAAACAGGTTTTAGGACTACAAACTGAACCACTTAAAATGGATAAAATATTGCAGTCAAAGGTTTTTACAGAAAATATTTTAGATATGTTTTTATTACTTCTTAATTCAGAAAAATATTGAATTATTACAACAATAAATTAGGGACTAATCTGAAGAGTATTACAAAATTAAATGTTCACCAGAAAAAAGTATCATAACTAAAGTCAGCAAGTTAGTATAGCCTTAGTATACACCCACCGGCCACTTTATTAGGTACACCTTACTAGTATAGGGAGGATCCCCTTCAGAACTGCCCTAATCCTTTGTGGCATAGATTCAACAAGGTACTGTATATATTCCTCAGATATTTTGGTCCATATTGACATGATAGCATCACACAGTTGCTGCAGATTTGTCGGATGGACATCCATGATGAGAATCTCCCATTCCACTTCATCCCAAAGGTGCTTTATTGGATTGAGATCTGGTGACTGTGGAGGCCATTTGAGTTCAGTGAACTCATTGTCATGTCCAAGAAACCAGTCTGAGATGACCCACATCAGAAGATGTGGGCCATCAGAAGATACACTGTGGTCATAAAGGCATGGACATGGTTAGCAACAATACTCAGGTAGGCTGTGGCATTAACACAATGCCCAATTGGTACTAATGGGCCCAAAGTGTGTCAAGAAAATATTCCCCACACTACTGTATTACACCACCACCAGCAGCCTGAACTGTTCATTCAAGGCAGGATGGATCCATGTTTTTATGTTGGTGATGCCAAATTCTGACCCCTACTATCCGAATATTGTAGCAAAAATCAAGACTCATCCGACCAGGCAACGTTTTTCCAATCTTCTATTGTCCAATTTTGGTGAGCTGGTGCGAATTGTAGCCTCAGTTTCCTGTTCTTAGCTGACAGGAGTGGCACCCGGTGTGGTCTTCTGCTGCTGTAGCCCATCCACTCGAGGTTCGACGTGTTGTGTGTTCAGAGATGCTCTTTTTCATACCTCGGTTGTAATGAGTGGTTATTTGAGTTACTTTTGCCTTTCTATCAACTCGAACCAGTCTGGCCATTCTCCTCTGACCTCAACAAGCCATTTGCGCCCACAGAACTGCCGCTTGCTGGATATTTTCTCTTTTTCGGACCATTCTCTGTAAACCTTAGAGATGGTTGTGCATGTAAAGCCCAGCAGATCAGCAGTTTCTGAAATACTTAGACCAGCCTGTCTGGCACCAACAACCATGCCACGTTCAAGTCACTTAAATCACCTCTCTTCCCCATTCTGATGCTCAGTTTGAACAGCAGCAGATCGTCTTGACCATGTCTACATGCCTAAATGCATTGAGTTGCTGCTATGTTATTGGCTGATTAGAAATTTGCGTTAACAAGCAGTTGGACAGGTGTACCTAATAAAGTGGCCGGTGATTGTGTATACTTAGCTTGTGTCCATCATGTTAAAAATATAACAAAATATGCACATCTCTATTTCATTCAGTGGGTAATCCCAAAATGTCCACTAAACCAAAACTGCCGACCATTACCTTCTGGTTTAAGTCATCCCCTGTTTTCTTTAGTAATTCAACAAGCTTGTTAATAAATGGATCATCGCCTATAACAAAAATGACAGAGCACGATTAAAATCTGGCTGGACAGAACTTTGTTCAATGTTATGTTTTTTAATGACTTACTTGGTTTCAGGCTAGAATCATCACTCTCGATCTCATCATCATCATCAAGAGGTAGTTCACGGTCCGCAATCTTGCTCAGTTTTTCAGCCACAACACGAAACTTATCTCCTGTTTTTATTTATTTTAGCAGGCATGTTATTCGAATATGCAATGTCATAATCATCTCAGAAACATAAGAATGACATTAGAGTTTTGTGGTCTGACCTGTTGCTTCCCGTAGTCTTAAAACGCCAGTGTTTTCCCTCTTCTGGCAGTATGTTTGAAGTAAAAGATATTCATCGCTATTTATCAGGTGTGGATCTCCTTCCATCATGAAAATCTGACTTCTGTTCAGACAAAGAAAAGTTACGGAATTTAACTTCTTATCTGCAATGCCCAATCTTATCTGTAAAAGCTAATGGTATGCACTTTCTGATATCTGTCATATACCCGACATTGATCAGTAGTGTCCGCAAACATATGTCAGTGTAAAACATATGCATATAGTTGTTATAATGGCAAAATACGATCAGAAGCATATCTTAACAGAAAATGATAATAATAAAAACAAAAACGTACCCGGGAACATACAATACTGGAAAGTTTTGAAACCCAGGAACGTATTTTCTAGTGACGTATCGGGGGAAGGTTTTGCCGTCACACACGTGACCGTTGCTTTCTTTTTTGATGGAGTTTGTTTTGTTCAGCTTGATTTTGGTCTAATTTTCTTCAGTTATTTGAAATCACATCATGCCCAACGTTAAGCTGTGTTTGTAAGGTTTAATGTTGCAAACAGTGGGCCTTACAATAAAAAAATTCAACAATACACAAAGGCAATAGGTTTAAATGAAGTAAGCTTTAAAATAGCATTAATATTTGTACATGTTAATGTTTTATTTAGACTTTCAATGTTATTTCTTTGTTTTGGTGAACCTTTCTTAGCTTTTATGTGTTTGTATGATTTTATTATTTTTTTATTAAGGATTTTCAAATAGTACAAAGACAACGACAATCAGACAAACAAACAAACAAATAAACAAACAATCCCCAAGTGCTGCAAGTTAAATCAAATTTTACAAAAGCAAGTTGAAAATTCTTTAAATAATAATGATATAAATTTAAAAATATATAAATAAAAATAATCAAAACAAAAGAAGCCAGCACTCTCTTAAAATAAACAAATTTCAGAGCTTGTGTAGAAAGGATTGGAGAGGTTCCCAAAGTCTCTTGAATTTGTCCTGTTTGTGGTTGAGGTCATAAGTTAATTTTTCCAAAGGAAGGAAAACTGACAATTGAGAAATCCACATGGAAATAGTTGGAATTTGAAAAGTAGACCATTTTAGTAATATACATTTCTTAGCCAGAAATGTAAAAGTTGTAAACAGAGGTTTAAGAAGAGTCAAAAAGATCTTCAGGAATGTCATTCAACAAAAAAAGTGAGGGGGAGAAAATAAAATGTTTTCCAAATATCTCCAGGATTGCAGAATGAATCCCTCTCCAAAATGGTTGAATGTGAACACAGGACCAGAATACATGAAAAAAAATGTGCCCTTACAAGTTTTGCACTTAAAACAGACATCAGAACAATTAGGTAAAGTTTATGTAGTCGAACAGGTGTAAAATAAATTATGTGGAAAAACCTTTACTGTGAAAAAAATTTTGCTCATGTATGAAAATTGAGATACATTTTGGAAAGATACCATCACAGATCTTGGACCAATCTTTAGGATTAAACAGAACTCCTAGGTCCCATTTGTATGAACTTATTTATTGGATTTTAATGAGTTAGTTAGTCCCTTGCTATTGGAGAAAGACACTTATACCAGACACTTTAGAGGCACACAGACTCTGAGTAAGTTTTTGTTTGTACAGAAGTAGACTGCAGATTTGAAACCAGTAGTAGTTTTCTGGGAAAATGTTAAAATTCTACTTTTCTTGATCTATAAATAATGAAAAAAACAGTTGCTTTCGTTTTGGATGATGATTGTTTTTACGTTCAGTTTGTTTTTGGTCTGATTCATATAGAATTGACATCATGCCCAACGTTAAGCTGTTTGGAAAGTTTAATGTTGCAAACAGTGTACCTTTTCTTACAATCAGAAATTCAACAACACATAAAAACAATAGATTTGAATGAAGAAAGCTTTAACATGACATTATTATTTGTACCCGTTCATGTTTTATTTACACTTTCAATGTTATTTTCTTTGTTTTGATTAAACTTTCTTAGCTTGTATGTATTTGCATGAACTTATTTGTTTGAGATTAGTTAGTAAGTTGTAGAAAGTTAGTTGGATAGTTGGATTTTAATCCCCATTTAAAAATCCTTACTGCTTTGCTGTCATTGGAGGAAGACAACTACTGCCAAACACTGATGAGCCCCAGACTCAGGAGCACGTTTTTGTTTATATTTTAATGTTTGTGTGTGTGTGTACATGTTTTTGGGATATCAGGACAAAAATCTGTATAATGACATAGGTATGACACAGGATTTACTAGACAGTGGTGAAATTTGAGGACATGTCCTCAATTCTCAAAAAGCTTATAGATCACACTGAATTTTTTTTCCTGTGAGAGTTAGGGTGGGAAAATGAAAAATAATTGTGTACAGTTTGTACAGTATAAAAATGTAATGTCCCCACAATTCACAAAAACAAATGTGTGTGTGTGATTAAAACTAGTCATAAGGGTATATTAAAAAAATTGAGATTTATACATTAAATGTTATGCTCAGTATGGGTGTTTAGTACTGGGTTGCGGCTGGAAGGGCATCCACTGCGTAAAACATGCTGGAATAGTTGGTGTTTCCTTCCACTGTGGCAACCCCTGATAAATAAGGAACTAAGCCAAAGGAAATTAAATTTATACTCAAAGCTGAATAAATACGCTTTCCATTAATATATTGTTCGTCAGGATTGGACAATACTTGCTCGGTTATTTCTGGAATCTGAGGGTTATAAAAAATCCATACATTGTCTTTTAATTTGTCCAAACTGAGGTCTACTAATCAAAAATCAGGCCTTGATATATGTACAATTGGAAATTTAAAAATGTCTTCACGCTACATGATATTTGCTTAATAGTTTAGACATAAAAGAAAAATCCACAAATTGAACAATGCTATTTATTGTTGGTTATTCCTACAAATACACCCATGTAACAAAAGTCTGGATTTGTGCTCCAGGGTCCCCACTTTTATTGCATGCCTCTCTTGTTACGTTCCCTTAATTCTGTCTAGATGACGTAGGTACGCTACAGAATGTTAGTGGAGTTTGTTGGTGTGTCAGCAATGAGGTCTCATGAGCAACCTCTCAAAACGAAAGAAAAAATGCAACTTGAATAAAGATCAACAAAAGATTTATTCAATGATTGGGGGGGGGGTTAAGGAAACCCCAAAAAGGGGGTTTAAGCCAAAACAACAAACAAAGTCCTGATAGAAAGGGAAGAACTAAATAATCTTTCAAAGAAGAGAGAAAAATCAACGCAATCTCACAGCAATTCGTAACTTTTTGATTTAGTGGCTAATTCGTAAGAATTCGTATGATCTAATTTGTACAAATTAGTACGATTTGCTCATCATCCAATGACGGTTGGGGTTAGGCATGGGGTTAGGTGCCACGCCTTCTTTTTAAAATCGTACGACTGAACTCGTACGAATTAGCCACTAAACTGACAAAACGTAAAATACTTAACGTTTCCTCGTGAGATCAGGCTGGAAAAATACATCCAAATACCCTCACTCCCTCACTAACATAAACAGGAGAAAACAAAAAGAAAATTGGTACCCCCTAACCCGATCCCAAATTAAAACAAAGTAAAGACTCAATAACAAAGTAGTATTAAAAAATCAAAAGCAAACTGACAACGAAAAAAAGAGTTACTGAGGCAAAAATTACATAAGATTGACATCAGCGTTAACAGAACTTAAACCAATTAAAGCTCTAATTAACTGATAATGCTTGAAAGGAAATGCAAAGCCTCACAAAAGAGCCTCCACACACACACACACACACACACACACACACAAAACACATTGTTCTAGTGGAGACATGCTGCTTAAATGCCCACTGCGCTTCTCATCCTCTAATCAGTGAGCAGTGCGTCATTGGCAATAAGTGATGGTCATTATCTCCTAGTAGAGCAGAGAGAGAAAGACAAAACAAATACAAATATGTCCTGGGACGTAACACTCTTTTATTATATACAATAAACAACTTGTAAAAGACTCATACTTAAATAATAAAGCACGCTAATTGAGTATACATAGCATTCCTTGAGGTTTGTTTGCCAAACCAAAAGCAGGCCTACAGGAAAAAAACTTTATCTGACAACATAATCAGATGAATTTACTTACTGAATGTACTAATGTCATACATCAGAACATATATCACTTGTGATGCTGTATTTCTTGAGTGTTGGTTGTTTGCTCATGTTCAGCCCTTTTCTTCCAACAGGCTAGTTCTTTCACACGGGACACATAAAACACAGGCCCGATACAGACCCCAAGACTGGGAATTGTGTGGATTACATTCAAGATCAAACAGAATGTGTAAGTAGCTTCTAATTGACTGTTTGAAACTGTGAGGATATATGGAAATAAACCCAGGACGGGCCCGTAGATCACAGCGCTCAGGACTAGCATAGTTAAGGTGTTCTTTAAGGCTCGTTTTTTTACCCATGAACCACTTCTTTGCCCTTCCCCTGGGCCTTTTTTGCGGAGCGCATGGACAATGCCTATTAAACACGCCACCATTACAAGCAAAAAGATTTCAAGGATGATGGACAAGTACAGGGCTAATTCAGGAAGCCTTTCTAGATAAGTAATCACAGCCAGACCTAAAGTGATGATCCAGACTAGAGCAGAGCAAACAGCACGATATTCCCATTTGCTCCCGTATTTCATGTAGAGGACTGCATGTGCCGTGGCCATAAATCGCTCCACGCACATGCAGGTTAACAGAAGAGGACAGCCGATTGTGTTAAGGATGTACAGAGCCTCTGAAGCAGGCAGAAGCTTTCCGGGACTTTCGGTCAGAGTGATGTACACGTCGAGAGGAAGACCAAGACAGTACATTATGTTTAACACGGCTAAATTGAGCCCCAAAACGTCAAAAGGGGAGAGAGCTTTTTCACCCCTCATCAGCAGCCACAGCAGAGCCACATTAGTTGGCAGGCCCATCACAATGGTGGAGATTTCCAGTGGCAAGCGAACATAGGAAAAAACTTCTTGATCGCACTTATCCGCTATGCTTTGTAGTGACAAATGAATATTTGTTGTCTCGCTGCTGATGTTACTGTAGATTGTGGTGGCTTGGGTTTCATTTGGTGTGCTGTTTGCCATGCTGATTGAGACTGTAGAGAAATGGCATAGAATATTGAATAGTACAAAAACAAGGAAAATTTGTATGGCAAAGTGTATTAAACTCGACATCAGGGATCACCTGGAGTTCCTGGAGGTCCGATGCCCTGCAGGGTTTAGCTCCAACTTGACTCAACACACCTGCCTAAGTGTTTCAAGTATACCTAGTAAGACCTTGATTAACTTGTTCAGGTGTCTTTGATTAGGGTTGGAGCTAAAATCTGCAGGACACCGGACCTCTTGGAACAAGTTTGGTGATCCCTGCTCTACATCAAAGTCAAAGATGTGATGTCCCAAAAGTGAGACATTGGCTTTTACAGAGTTAGCTTTAGCAAAGCCTACAGCGAACAAAGTTTGGGGAGTACAAAACAATACATCTAGGTTAATGATGTCATAAACCCTTAAGGCTATGAGCATACACTCCGTGCAGCGAAGGGACATGGCCAGATGCTCTCTAATGTTATAGCAGAGATGCTTCCTGGTAACATGAAGCTGATCCGCGAATCACAGCACATTATGTTAGCTAATCAGAGCCTCTTGAGGGCAGGATTTCAAAAGCACTAGGAAATATGACAGTTGTTTTCACGTTAGCTGAGTAGCTGTATTTAATCAAAGTAAGATATATGAAAAAATAACATGATTTTCTTTTACAAATGAAGTATGAGCACACATTGCTTTGCATCTTATAAACACAACCAAGCCTTGAAAATACACTCTGGACCACCCCTTTAATTAGGGGTGTCAAAATTAATTGTTCTTTCGGTGCACCGTGATGCAGACGCAGACATTTCGATATCGGTTCAGTAATAATCATAACCGGTTTTTATGTACTGACATCATTTATCTCATATGCGCTGACGCCGTAGCTTATTATGGCAAGGGAGGGGGGCCGCGAGCTTGTATTTACAATGCTCTAAACTACTTAAAAACACAGAAACTGTGCCCAATTTCACTGCGTGTGTGTTTGCTGGACAGACTTTCACTGACACTTACAGCAGTAGCCCCTATTTACTGAGATTGAGAGAATGAAAGTAAACTCTCTCTCTCTCTCACACACACAGAGCGCAGCACGCAAGAGCCAATCGCAGTCCTTTCTGTTGAGCCGGTGACCAATCATAGGGGTGTAAGAAAACTCGATAGACAAGGATCAGAAAGCGAGCGGGATATTCATATTTGTTTATATTATGTGCTATAAATGCTCATGTTGTTTAAAGGTACAGTTTATATATCTGACTGTTTGTATTAAAGGACAAAATTGTATTACAAATTGTGTATAAATATATTTATACATTTTAATACAAAAATTGCTGTGCTGTGAAGAAAATATAAAACTGTGTATGGAAAGTATCGTCGATGCACCGAGATATCGAATTGAACCGAATCGATGGCATGATAACCGTAACCGAACCATGAGACCAGTGTAGGTTCACAGCTCTACCTTTAATGGTTCAAACAGGCCCTTGCAGAGGCTTTCAGAAGGGCATGTGCAGAATTGAAGATAAGGGCACAACATAAATGCAAATAACATAAAGGCGAACAAACTAAATTGCACACCGCTGAACTGAACAGCAGGGGGTTTGGGGATCGCGAACTGAAGAGCGGGGGTGGGGCTGAGAAAGGCCATCGCGGTATGAAGAGCGGGGGAAGGGAGGGGTGGGGCACTTACATTCATTTTGGAAGGGCATTTTTTATCCCAGACTCACCAGACTCAAAATGGCATGTACACTGCACAGGTTGAGCCCTATGTGTGCACGTGCCTGGGTTCAAATATCATTTTTTATCATTCATTCATTTTCTTTTCGGCTTAGTCCCTTTATCAATCTGGGGTCACCACAGCAGAATGAACCGCCAACTCATCCATCATATGCTTTACGCAGCGGATGCCCTTCAAGCTGCAACCCACCACTGGGAAACATCCATACACACCCATCAACACACATACACCACAGACAATTTAGCCCACGCAATTCACCTATACCACACCTTTGAAATGGTGGGGAAACCGGAGCACCCGGAGGAAATGCACGCAAACACAAGGAGAACATGCAAACTCCACACAGAAATGCCAACTGACCCAGCCGGGGCTCGAACCAGCGTCCTTCTTGCTGTGAGGCGAAAGTGCTACCCACTGCACCACCGTGCAGCCTATATATATTATATATTAATCACGATTAATTGCATTCAAAATAAAAAGTTTGTTTTGACATAATATATGTGTGTGTAATATGTGTTTATTATGTATATGTGATACACATGCATACAAACCAAGCTATAAAAAACATTTTTGTTTCATAGATATTTACATTTTTGGTAACACCAAAAAGTAATTAAGGAATTAGGGTAGCCGTTATTCACACGTGAACTCATATTGTAGTTAAAGTTAATTGATGATTAGCACATGCATTATCTCATCATTAATTCATAATAAATTAATGTTTAGTTTACAAATTAATAAATCATTATTCATCTACTGGTATGGTAAAGTGTTACCAAAATTGTATATTATTTGTGTTTATAGATATATATGGTGATGCAGTGGCGCAGTAGGTAGTGCTGTTGCCTCACAGCAAGAAGGTCGCTGGTTTAAGCCTCGGCTGGGTCAGTTGGCGTTTCTGTGTGGAGTTTGCATGTTCTCCCTGCATTCGTGTGGGTTTCCTCTGGGTGCTCCGGTTTCCCCCACAGTCCAAAGACATGCGGTACATTTTAATTGCGTAGGCTAAATTGTCCGTAGTGTATGAGTGTGAATGTGTGAGTGTGAATGTGTATATATACATATACAGTTGAAGTCAGAATTATTAGCCCCCCTGTTTATTTTTTACCCAATTTCTGTTTAATGGAGAGAAGATTTTTTCAACACATTTCTAAACATAGTTTCAATAACTAATTTAGCTTTGCCATAATGACAGTACATAATATTTGATTAGATATAAGACACTTCTATACAGCTTAAAGTGACATATAAAGGCTTAATTCGGTTAACTAGGCAGGTTAGGGTAATTAGGCAAGTTAACGATGATTTGTTCTGAAGACAATCAAAAAAATATAGCTTAAAGGGGCTAATAATTTTGACCTTAAAATGGTTTTTTAAAAATTTAAATCTTTTATTCTAGCCGAAATAAAACAAATAAGATTTTTTTTCAGAAGAAAAAATATCAGACATACTGTGAAAATTTCCTTGCTCTGTTTGGGAAATAATTAAAGAAAAAAATTCAAAGGGGGTTTAATAATTCTGATTTCAACTGTGTGTATTTATACATAATAAATATACATAGTACAAACACTTAAATTATGTCATAAACTTTTATTTTGAGATGCAATTAATTGCAAATAATTATTGTCGCTATTTAATATATTTTAAATTGTTAAAAACATATTGCTGTCAAATAGGTAAAACCCAATGTTTTGAAGGATAACAACATGGTATAAATGTTTTTTTTTTTATCAATATTTTCATATATATATATATATACACACACACACTGTCAGTTTTTATCAATTAAATTATTTGCACAAGTATCGATATTTACAAAAATATATCACACTGTATTAGTTTTTGTATAAATATAAACACAAATAGCAAATAAGTATTAATAATAATATTCTCATATTATTCATCGCAATAAATTGACTGAAAACACATAAAAGTTAAGATATAAACTGACCTTTTCTGGCTCTGACATAAACTTTCTTTTCCTTCTCACTTTTTGACTATTCTTAAATATATCAGTCCTTATTCTGTTGTGTCAATGTAAATTATTTAAAATGATTTGAATTTCTGTGTTGGGTCATTGAGTGTATGTCCATCACTCAGTGAAAATCCATATTTCTCCATATGTTCTGGTTTAGAAAAAAAACCATATAGCAAATTTTAGCCAAATCAACAAGGGCATCTGGACTCAATAAAGGCACAAGGAACAAGACTGAAACACCAATTTATTACAAATGAATCAGTGCATTTAAAGTGCAAGTTTTACAGTAAAATTTTAAACTAACAAATGGCTCAATTTACGTTTATGGGTCAAAGACAAAAGGTTTTAATGCCTCAAACTAAATAAAAAGCGTAATACAGCTTTGAACATTGTTTACCCTGTATATTAGAATGTATCTAGAAGTTTAATTTATTCATTTTTCCTGAGCACAAGTTACACATTTTTACCATGATTTGTGTGTAAGTGATACCATAGGCCCATCATACACCAGGCACAATAAGGCGCAAGACGTGTTTGGCACAATTTGTTGCTATTTTCTGATTAGCGCAACTGTAATTTTCATGGTTTGTGCCACATTGTTTAAATAGCAAATCCATTTGCGCCTCTTTGTGAACTCATGAGTGTGCTGGTCTGAAAAGGAGGTGTGTTAAGGCGCATTGTTGGTGCGTTGCTATTTAGAGGAACTGAAATAGACCGCGCCATTGACCCATTGTGTTAGTTAAGCGCCTATGTGGGTCCAAATGCTTACACAATGCTGAATACACACTAGATGATTCTAACAGGCCCCCGGAGTTAGTATTAGGGGGCTTCTAAACCCTTCACCCCCTCTACCCCCTTTTTTACGCTAGTAAAGCATTCATTTTTCCACTTACAAAGTCTGCCATGTAAATATCAAATAAAACTCATTAAGAGAATAAGCACAACCCTGTTAGACCATGCGCCGGGGCGCAATTTGGAAATTTTTCATCCTTAAAATAGCAAAAGTGGATGTGACACGCCCTTAATGTTTTTGCGCCATGCGCTTTAGACTTCGCGCCTAGATGGTTAAAATAGAGCCCTTTAGCTTAAATACCCCTTATATAAATCTTGTCATTCATAATGATGATTTTGAATGTTTAATTTCACAAAAGTATTTAAAAATATTACAAAGTACACTTTACATGCATTTAATATGCGTCATGTTTTTATAAAATCACTTTTGTAAATTTAGTTAGATGCAGACGCCAAAATATGTTTCACCTTTGACCCATATACTACATTTTTACAGTACATTAAGAATATAATATAATGAAAATGCGTTGTAGTTGGCCATTTTAAGCAAAATTCCTGTGCAAAACAAAAGGATTTTGGTTAATGTTTGGTTTTACTTTTCTACAACATCATCAAAACCTCTATTTACAATTTGGTTAGGTATCTTTAGTGCTGTTATAATATATTGGATCACCCCAAAATGGAAAATTTACAATATAGCAAATATTAAAAGACATCTTAACCATTGAAAATATCAAAGTGCTTCTGGTTAGACTCTGCCCCCCTTGGTTGTCCAGTGTTTTCTGTATTGTCTTGTCCACATTCAGTGCTGCTGATGAGAAAATGGACTGTTGTTGTGTTTATGGGTGAGTGACAGAAGCAGCGTGATGGGTTTTGTTTTTGGGAGGTGTAGCAATCTGTACGTAAACTGGGTTGGTAGAAGAGCTGGAGGGGTTTGGTTCAGTTTGAACCCTCTGGAAAACGAGGGCTGGGTAGATTTGGCTGTTGGCGGGGTATGTTGGGTAGGAAGTATTAGGGCTTCTCAGCAAACTCTCCTGACTCCTGTGTAGAAAGCAGAAGCTTAAAATCACTGAATGTGAGTCACATCTCATTTGTCTTATTTCTTTACGTCCTCCCACATATTACATAATAGTAGAAATGCGGTGTGGTTGTAGCTAGTGGGCTCCGTTTGTGGGTTTCAGTACACAAATATAGACACTAGGTAGGCTATTGATGATTTATTGTACTGTAAATATACAATCGTTTTGTGTTGGGAAAACATTAAAGAATTAAGTTAACTTATTAATCTTTACAAATTCAAGTGGATTGAACATAAAATAATTAAGTTGTCTTAAAAAAAACTCAAGAATTGTGTTGTTTCAGCTCATTTTAAATAGGTAGTTTGAACAAACAACATAAACCTTTTTTTTGAGTGTACAGTTTACAATAAATCAGAGTTTTTGTGTGAGTAATGAAAAAAAAACACTCTACATACATAAAAAATACATCTTTAAGTGTTTCTTTTATCTATTTGTGTTTGTAGATGCCAATAAACATGCATTTTCAAAGCATTTTCTCAAATTGGGTTTTACTTCTGCACATAAATCTCCATTACAGCGTACATGCATCAAAATGTACAGTTTGATTCATATCCATATTTTTTAGAGGGATATGTTCATAAATATTTAGCTTGATTGTACACATTTTATTCAAATTTTTGTTAAAATTGTGGGTTGCTAAAAAAACAAACCCAAAATCCCATCTGTAAAAGCCCTTGACTCTAAAGTAAAATGTTGAGCCAATGTTAAGATCTTTATGATTGAAATGTATTTCAAATGCTTGTCAAATCATTTCTAATTTGTATATCTAAGCATGATATTTTAGAAAATTGTAGAAAATGTTTACATTACTTAATATATTCAATCAATGGGAGAAGTACTGTATATGGTGATAACCAGTAATTGGTATTCCTTCTTATGTACTTATGTATTCCTTCTTAGGTATTCCTTTCTTATGTATTCCTGCCTTCTGTATTTTAAAATGTTGTTTATTTTGTGTGATTTCAAAGCAGAATTTTCAGCACCATTACTTTATCGTTGTCATGTGAGCTTTCAGAAATCATTTTAATAAGCTGATTTGTTGCTTAAGAAAGATTTCTGCGACTTGTCTGTAGAAAGGAATCTAATATATGAACAATAAGATGATTTTCTTACCGCTCGTAGCCTCTGTTCTCATAGGATCTGATGACCTCTGAATAAACAGGACTACCAGGAGGCAGCGGTCGGTCGAGACGCTGGGACAGGCTGAAAAGTTTTGGCGGAGGAAATGCTTCCCAGTCAAGATGCTCTCTTTCCAACCAGGACGGGCTTCTCCGAGACCTGGAGCTGCGCGTTTCTCTTCTCCTGAAGGTGAATGAAGACAGTAGCGAAACATTTATTACAATCATTGTTTACATTTGAAACTTATAGTCAGTATTTTCTTTTAACATTTAATATAATCACTCTTACTTTAAACAATATTTAAAACATGTTTAGGTGTATGTTAAAAAAATCTTTCAAGAGGGTCAAAAACATTTTGCAGTCTGCATCAAATTAAATTTACATGTGATTATTTTTTTGTGGACACTAAGCATGTTAAATCCAAATGTCAGTTATTTTGAGCAAGATGCTAATGGTCTAATCCGATTCTATTATTTATGCTAAGCTAAGCTAAAGTGCACCTGCTAGACTCGGACTAAATTCACCAACTAAATGGATTTAAAAAAAGGTACAACTGTTTTGCTCTAGGTAAATTCATTCATTTATTTTCCTTCGGCTTAGTCCCTTTATTCATCAGAGGTCACCACCAACTTACCTCCAACTTACTCAGCATATGTTTTACACAGCGGATGCCCTTCCAGCTGCAACCCAGTACTGAGAAACATCTATACACACTTATTCACACACACACATACACACTACGGGCAATTTAGTTTATTCAATTCAACTATAGTGCATATGTTTGGACTGTGGGGGAAACCGGAGCACCCGGAGGAAACCCACGCCAACACAGGGAGAACATGGAAGCTCAACACAGAAATACCAACGGGCCAGTCTGGGGCTCAAATCAGTGACCTTCTTGCTGTGAGGCGACAGTGCTAATCACTGAGCCACCGTGCCGCCCACTTATAAAATGAACCACTATGTTTGTTTAGTTTATTGAATAAAAGCACACTTTTTATGATTTTGATTGTTTCACTAATACTTTTAGTCTATAAGTTTGTTCTAATTATGAAAGTAACTAACCTGGTCCTGCCTGTGCGATGCTTTTCCTTCTTTTTGCTAATGTGCTCTTGACAACAGCAGACGATGAAGCACACGGTCATGACGAGAATGACCACCCCGCTCACTACTGACACCAGTAAAGCAATGCGCAGGCCCTGGTCATTTGGCCGAGGGATACCTGAAGAAATAGATAATCTTGCTTTCATCAAATATTTGTTTTAGTAAAACAGATTTAAAAAAACCTAAACATAATTTTACACATTTATATTTTTTATTAGATATTCCTTAATATTTGTACAAATAATTTACAAAAACAAAACATTTTCAATTAAAAAAGCAGAAATAATATATAAATATATATATATTTATATAATTTAGAACTTCTATTTTTATAAATGTAAAGACTTTTTATTTCAATTATTATATGTTTCATAAGTTAGAATTACTTTCATTAGTTATTTGTGTATTCTGAAAGATAATTGTATGGCTGGCCTACTCTCACAGACTGGCAGGTAGTTGCTCCATCGAGGGACGCCCGCATGCAGGATGCATGTGATTTTCTCATGACCAACCAGCTGGTAGCCTTCCTTACACCAGAACACAAGCATTGAGCCCACAGACACCCCCGTCCCGTGCTCCACGTAGTAAGAACCCCGTCGTGGAGGAAGCACAGAAACACACACAAGTCCTGTAGGAACACAAGCACAAACACTAGTGTAAACAACATCAGAGCAGTGCTTTGAAAGTTTAAACTGACTCAGCCACAAACTTATTCAGTAGTTCTAAAGCAACTAAATCCAGAACTATGCATCATGAATTTCTCTGTGGAAATGATAGCCACCGTATTATTAGAATGTTCAAAAGGTTTTGCATATGCTATAGATTTTAATGCTATAGTTTTTACTGCTTATGCATCTTGCTGTCATTACTGCAGGCATGTTTTTCCTTTGCTGTGAGACATCTCATCTCTATATCCTGTGGTGAACCACAGTAAATTTGATTATGAATGTGTCGTTTGTTTGCATGGTGCTCTAAGTGTATATGTTGCTCTGAATCAGTGCCAGTATATCAGTATATCCAGCCTGTTTTTCCATCCCAGCTCACTGTCAAATCCTCCACAGCTCCTCCCTGCTTTTGGAATAGCATCTGATTAAATAAAGATAAAGGCCTTCATCAAATATTGATTAATTCCACGCTGTGTTCCTATCATAAAGAACCTGCGAAAGTGCACTTAGGCCATCAGATGACATGTTAGACCTTTTTGAGCACAGGTGAGAAGAAACTCTGTCTGTCTGTCTGTCTGCCTGCCTGCCTGCTTGCCTGTCTGTCTGTCTGTCTGTCTGTCTGTCTGTCTGTCTGTCTGTCTGT
>CAIGQZ010032545.1:10526720-10581475 GCA_903798205.1 Danio tinwini | reverse complement strand
TGTCTGTCTGTCTGTCTGTCTGTCTGTCTGTCTGTCTGTCTGTCTGTTTGTCCAGCCATCCAATCGTCCGTTTATTCATTGACCTATTTATCCACCTTTTCATTCCTCTGTTTATCTATCTCTGCGCCTGTCTGTCTGTTCATCAGTATGTCCATCCATCCGTCCGTATGTCCATCCGTCTGTCCGTCCATTCATCCACCTATTTATCTATCCATCCTTCCAGCCATCTGTTTATCTATCCCTGTGACTGTCTGTTTGTCAGTATGTCTGTCCATCTATCCATTAATCCATTAATCAATCAATCTATCTGTCTGTCCGTCCGTCCGTCCGTCCGTCCTTCCACTTCTTTCTCTATCTATGTGTTTGTCCCTTCCATCAGTTCATCCACCTATTTATCTATCCATCTATCTGCCCACCTATCTCTGTGCCTGTCTGTCTCTTCGTCAATATGTTCATCCATTCATGCACCTATTTATCCACCCTTCCATTTATCTGTTTATCTATCTATGTGTCTGTCTGTCTGTCTATTTGTCAGTATGTCCATCCGTCTGTCTGTCTGTCTATCTGTCTGTCTGTCTCTATCCATGTGTTTGTCCCTCTGTCCCTCCATCAGTCCATCCATCTATTTATCTAACCATCTGTTTGCCCATTTATCTCTATGCCTGTCTGTCTATTCATCAGTCTGTGCATCCGTCTGTCCGTCCATCATCTGTCCATTCATCCACCTATTTACCCTCCTTTCCATCCACCTATTTATCTATTCACCCTTCCATCCATTTGTTTATCTATTTCTGTGGCTATCTGTGTCTATTTGTCAGTATGTCTATCCATCCATCCATCCATCCATTTATCTATCTGTCCTTCCATCTATCAATCAGTCTGACCTTGTAAATCTCATCCATTCTCTGGTGTATCTGCTGCAGCATGTTCAATTGTATGCAGTGCTTAATTTGTGAATTGCGAGGTCCCGGAACAGATAAGGGTAACAGATCCAGCATGTTACCCGAGGATGGAGAGGTGTCGTGCACAAAAGTGGAAAGCGATGGGTGGGGGCCGGGGGTTTGGGTTGGTGCAGTGGATGGCGGAGGGGTGTCGCGGAAGAAAGTAAGCAGTGCGAGGGTGTCGCGGACGAAAGTAAAGATGGTTGGGGAGTCGCAGAAGAAAGTGAAAGTGAACAGCAGATGGGGAAGGAGGATGGTTGAGGAGGGGGATCGGTAAAATGAGGTGCCGGATTAGATTTTAGAGGTTCCGGATCCGGCGTGTTCCGGCACAAATTAAGCCCTGATTGTATGTACCCGTGTTGTTGTTTCTGGGTGGATCTGTGAAGTCCTTCAGTTTTGGAGTAGTTGATGTATCAGATGTAGTACTTGCTTCAGAAGTTGTCATGAGCAGAATGGAGCTCACTGAAGCTATGTGAGAGTGAAGAAATCACACATCGTTTTATAGTCATGCATAATATTAAAATGCATATAATTAAAACAATATATTATACATCAGAACCTATAAAACATACCCAAAGTAAAATAATTATTTACAAAGATTGAAAGCTTTTCATCAATACAATATATGTGCAGTCGTTCTCACCTGTGCCATGGCTGATAAGTACATCTGTAGGTTCCGTCTGAGATTCTGGATTGATTGATTGCTGGTCATCGGTTGGATCAGAGGTTGGCATGAGCAGAATGGGGCTCATTGAGGCTGCACGAATATGATGATCAGAAACCATGATCAGTCCATACACAACCCATGACTTTCTATTTATCATATTCTCACCTGTGTTGATGCTGGGCAGATCAGGTGGTTCAGTGTGATGAAATGAATTGATTGTGTGCTCATCAGAGCCTGGATCAGTGGTGGTCATAAGCAAACTGGGGCTCATTGAGGCTGTGTGTATTGAGTAAATGATAATCAATTCATACAAGATATACAACAAGATGTTTTAGTCCCCGATAGTGGATCAAAGCGGTATTTAAGTGTTGTTCAATAGTTTTAATAGTTTTGATCCACTTCAAATGTTGACCATATTGTATCAGAACAGTTTAGATTTGTATTTAATTGTGACCTATTTTAATTTGTCATGCATCTTTCTCACCAGTGTACTTGTTGACTGGGTCTGCAGCTTCAGTCTGATGTTCTGGATTGATTGATTGTTCATCTGTTTCAGGATCAGAGGTGTTCTTGAACAGATTGGGGCTCACTGAGGCTGCGTGAATATGAGTAAACCACACATTAATTAAATAAAAATTTATTAAATAAATTATTTATAATAAATTTAAATAAATTTATTAATAATTAATAATAAATGCATTTTAATTGTAAATTGCTTATTAAAATATATATTATATTAGTGCACTGCTCATTTTTTATAGTATTTATCGCTTAGATTTAATGTATCATTTTGTTAGCTTTTAAAATAAATGACTGATATAATTTATTTTTATGACATGAAATTTAGATTTTAAATATCTTTTCTTGATATTTATGAATTTATTGCTGTACAATTTGTGTGGTTTAAAGGCATTGCTCACCCAAAAATAAATATAACTTCAATATTTATTCTCCCCTATGCGGTTTTTTAACATTTATGAGTTTTTTACTTCTGTTGAACACAAAAGAAGATATTTTGAAGAATGTTGGTTGCTGGTACTCATCGACTTCCAGAGTAGAAAAATAAAACAATGGCTGCCAGCTATCTTCCTTTGTGTTAAACAGAAAAAAAATCTAATAGGTTTTGAGCAAGTGAGGAGTAAATGATGACAGAATTTTTAAAAGGAACCTATTTAACCTCTGTGAAGTTTCAGCTCAAAAGACCCATCAGATTATTTACTGTATAATGTAGAATCTGCCATTTTGATGTCTCAGTACAGTGTAGCTGTTTCTGAAGCCTGTGGCTTTAAATCCTAATGAGCTGCTTTTCCCCACTCACCGCTCCGACGTGTTTGTCTGTTTCTCCTGCGTTACGTTAGATAAGCAGCAGTCAGTGATTGAGACTGACACAGATGAAGCTGAAATACAGCTCATTAGTCAAAAATTCCAAGTAAGTTTATTTCATGTATTTGTGGTGGGCCTCAAAATCACTGGGACTACGTTCCTATTTTAACGTTAGTAAATTTTAAAAAAGAGACTTATGTTCAATCCAATATGACTGTGGACACTATACCAACACACAGTTCTGTCCAAACAGCTTCCAAAAGTTGATTTTCATCATAGGTGCCCCTTTAAGTGAACTATCCCTTTTAGTCCAAATACCTGAAATTTTATTTCTAATGTGATTTCAAAGCTGAAAGCCAGTTTTCAAGCATATAAAACTGTGATATAACTTTTTTGTATTACATCAAGTCTTTGTTCGTTTATTAATTAGATTTTATTTTTACTGACAAAAAAACTGCCATGCATATTTGATCCTTTTTAAAAGTTAATATCACATAATGCCTCTTTCCATCCAGCAATTTTTCTCACCTGTATAGTTGCTGGCAGGATCTGCAGCTTTAGTCTGATGTTCTGGATTGGCTGATCGCTCATCCATGGCTGGATCAGATGTGTTCATGGGCAGGTTTGGGCTCATTGAGGCTGTGAGTATACCACACAGTCAGCTTATATACAACCCATAAGTTATCATAACCCCAAACGCTACATATGTGACTCTGAACCACAAAATGAATCTTATGTTGCACAGGTATGTTTGCGGAAAAACATTGTATAAGTCAAAATTATTTTTATTATTTAAAAAATATCATTTTTATTTTATGGCAAAAAATTATTGAAATATTATGTAAAGATCATGTTCCGGGAAGACATTGTAAATTTATTTCCGTAAATATATCTAAACTTAATTATTGGTTACTTATATACATTTCTAAGAACTCAACCTAGGCTAAGTTTAGATTTTCTCACTATTTTGAATTTTACCCTCAGATTCCATGTTTTTATACAGTTGTATCTTGCCAAATATTGTCCAATCCTAACAAAGTGTAAATCAATGGAAAATGTATTTATTCAGAAGATGATGTATTTACTATCCTTACTATCATTTACTATCCTTTTGTTATGCTTGTGGCTGTTTTTGCCTCATTGACTTCTATGCTGATTACATTTTCTGATTACAATGCCATCACATGACAGCATATAACAATGCATTCTTGATTGTTGAAGAGGTAAAATGTGTCATTTGTACTGTTGATCATCAGTTGGCAACATTATCTCTACTTATAGGCCTGTGCTAAAAAGTTTCTGGCTTTTATATGAAGTTCTGTGGATTAAAACAACAGATTATAGTGTGTGCATAAACACACTTACTATGTTTACTATGTTCTGAGAGATGAGCTGCTTATTTAGATTTTCTCAGAGATTTCAAGATAAGTGCGCAAATGTATCTCTCTCTTTCTCACACTCACACACTATACTTCATATAGAAGGCAAAAAAAAAATGTTTTTATGCACTGCAACTGATGATCAACAGTAAAAAAAATAAATAAATTGACACCACAATCACGATTTATGCTGATTATATGCTGTCATGACTTTCAGTATTGTTCCACTGGGTCCCCTCAAGGTTGTTGCCTCTCACCTCTTTTGTTTATCATATATACTAATGATTGTCAGAGTATGTACAGAAACTGTCATATCATAAAAAATGCTTATGATTCAGTGATTGTGAATCTCCTCCACGATCCGGGTTTGGAGCATGGTCATGTTTTGGAAGAATTTACTTCCTGGTGTGAAAGAGTTTCTCTCCACTGAGCGGTAATAAAAGCAAAAGACAAGGTGATAGAGTAGATTACAGGAAGGCTTCTCCTACCCCCAGCATAGCAAATATTAAAGGTTTAAACATTGAAATTGTTGACACACATAAATATCTAAGGGTTGTTATTAACAACATGCTGACATTCCAACCTAACACCCAGGCTGTCTATAAAAAAGATCAACAAAAACATTTGTAAATGAAAATCGTGTTGACATCAGAACCTAACGTCAGGCTAACGTCAATGTCCAACGTCCAACCTAAAATCCACCAAATATTAACGTCTAATCATGTTACACCTTGACGTTGTGTGGACGTACTATGACATCTATCAGACGTTGGATTTTGGTCAATTTCCAACGCAACGTAAAATCAACCGAATATCAATGTAATTTGACGTTGTTATTGAACGTCAAAATAATGTCCTTAGACGCTGCCTAGACATTGAATTTTTGTCAACTGACGTCATGACCTAAATCTAACCTAATATTAACGTCTTATGATGTTGTGTGCCTGCTGGGTCAGATCTTTTAGGGTTTTTACCTCTATGATGACACTGTTTTATAAACAATTTATTAAATCTGTTTTATCTTTCTGCATTGTAGCTTGGTACGGTAATCTGAGTCTGTCAAGTAAGAGCAGGTTGAGTAGCCTTGTGAAGGTGGCAGGCAAGATCATCAGTATTAATAGGTAATTAATTATGTTTTAAAGAGAGTTCAGGGTATCTTATGCACCCCTGATTACCCATTGTATTCTGTTTCAGCTGCTGCCATCAGAATATCGTTTTAGAGTTCCCAAATATACAGGACAAATAGAATTAGAAATTCTTTTATAATGGTGGCCATTAGATCAATAAATGAGTCCAGTGTGGAGGGAGATGCATCTAACAAAGAATTTATTTTATGTTTTGTGGTAATAATTTGGTAATGTGTACATGGAACTTCACCTGTGTTGTTATGGCACCTAGCTGCAATTTTTAGTTTCCCTGAACAGGATAATAAAGTTGAGTCTGTGTCTGACTTTGCAATCAAAAAATGTCATTATAATGCAAGTCAATGGGGCAAAAACAGCCACCAACATAACGAAAGGGTAGTAAATTTGACTGTTGGATTTTTGAAAACTTTCAAAGCATTTTTCCCACAAAATAAGATTTGTCAACAAAAATCATTCCATTTGCTGAAACATAGAGAAAGTTGTGGCCGAATTAAGTCTCAAAATCACCCCAGAGTGGATAAAACATCCTCAACAGCACATCACACAAGGGTTCATTTCCAAAAAAATTGACACTTATGACTGGTTTTGTGATCCAGGGTCACATATTATAACAAAATGATTTAATTTTGTCACACAACGCCTCTATCCATCTTTCTCACCTGTATTTTTGCTGGCAGGATCTGCAGCTTCAGTCTGATGTTCTGGATTGACTGATCGCTCATCTGTTACCGGATCAGATGTGCTCATGAGCAGACTGGGGCTCATTGAGGCTGTGTGTGTGGGGGGAAACCACACTGTCAGTCCACACACAGCCCACAACAAGAACCACACTGATGTCATGATCAAAGGCCCCCAGGGCCCCTCGCAGGACAATGATAAAAACGGCAGAAATGTCCTGAGCTGATCACAGTAGCAAGCTAAGCATCGCTGATTATAATCCATTCATAATTCCACATGAAGGAATATCCCCAATAGCTTCCTTTCCTAAAGGTAAACATGCAAACTCATCCGATCTCAGTGCCCATATCTCCTGAAAATGGCAGCTTCTTCTCTGTGTCTGCTGCTGTATTAAGCGTAGTCTTCCCTGTGTGTGTACACAGCATCTGCTCTGCCTCTCCGCTCGCTGCTGCTGCTGCTGCTGTTATCCTCCAGCATACAGTGAGCCAGTCAAGGCGCTTACATAACATCAAGTGCACGTGTGGATGTAATTTTGTGCACTCTTAAATCCCTGATCTTATCTCTCCAGTAACTCGTGCACAGGCTCCCACTATTTCTCTCTTTCTCTCTCTCTCTCTCTCTCTCTCTCTCTCTCTCTCGGGACAGTGGAGGCTGAATCAGGGCATGTGGCTGTGTGCATGTGAGCCTCTGTCCCATATCTGCAGCAGAGAGTGAAAAGACATCCTCAATCTGCAAGATGCAGCAGGGGCATTATTTATTTATATAGTCAAATCAACATGTTGACTTAATGCGTCACGATTTCTTGTGCACGCAGAAGCACAATAAACGTGCGCGTGTATAAACAGAGCAGATGGTGCTCATAGATGGCACGTGGACTCAGCATCGGCACGGTTGAATGAATTCTGTTCACTCAGATGAGCACAGTAGGTTTCCGTCTCAGAGCTGAGAGCCTGTTAGACTGTGTGGGAAGTGTAAGAAGGATGCTATTGGGAGGTTTCCTCACTGCATAACACTGAATCCCTGGTAACAGTGTCACGGGTTATAGATACGCACTCGCTGGCCTCTTTATTAGGTACACCTGCATGTTTATCAGCTGCAGAAAAATGCACGTTGGTGTTTCGTGTGAGAAAACATTTAGACATATGCTGAAGATGTGGTCAGGATGATCGGCTAAAGTTTAAACTGAGCATCTGGTGTAAATATTTTAGATATTGCTGGGATTTTCACACACTTCATTTATCTGTAGGGTTGACAGAGAATTTTCTGGGGGAAAGAAGAAATATATTGTGATGGGCTGCTTTGTAGTAGTCCACCTCAGTGCTATTGTAGCAAGGCGTACCTAATAAAGTGGCCGGTGAGTTTATACAGTATAGTTCAGATATCATGCAATGCTGCCAGCTCCTTTTTTTGTTTTGTTTTTAACATATATTTTCCTGTAAAATGGCTAGTGAATGTTTAATAAACCACAGACGGTCCACAATCAAGAGAGATACCGTCAAATAACAGTTTCTGTAATATCAGCTGCATAGACTTTTTAAAATCTTCATGTTTTATGTTTTTTAAGCATTAGAACATTGATTTTCTACATGCTGCTGATGCTGTGTTATGTGTGACTCACATGTCCTGATGGGACACTAGTCAATCTATGACTGGACGTGGATGTCAAATAATTACTAAGCATCTGCCCCAGTAATCCTCTCAAGCCTTAACATGCTTTAATGCATTAAAATGTTTGGTGGAAAGCGATTAATATTTCCCCTGGCCTTTAAGAGATACTTTCTCTTGAAAATATTACATCCAGATTCCAGGCTATATAAAAGAAGGATTCAAAAGTGTTAACCCTTTACATTTTTACTGGTATAATTTCTGTTTATAGTTTTATTTTAAATGAGAAACAAATATGTCCCCAAAATTATTTAATAATTAATCTTAGTGCCAAATGGACATATAGTATCATAGTTCGTGTAGTTTGTTAACAGACTAGACTTCTATTTAGTATGCAAGGCTTCAAAATGTATGAATATATTATAAATCTGTGTAATGTTTAATTTTTATATAGAAAACAATACATTTTATTGTATTTTTCTATCAAAAAATAACAACAGTGGCATTGGGTAAATAATGAATCTTTGGTTATCATCATGACTGATGCGGGTAAAGAAATCTGTCATTGAAAGTGTAAAAACTTATTTGTAGTTGTTGTTTTATTCCTATCTGGACCTATTTATAAACAGGTACAAGGGTGTAGGTAAATGACAAGGTAGTATCAGTGAATACACTTACATAATTGTACACTGTACATAATACACTGTAAATAATTTAAATATGTTTACATATGCAAAATATTAAAATAGGCACCTTTTATAGATATATACACTCACCGGCCACTTTATTAGGTACACCTGTCCAATTGCTCGTTAACAGTTCAGGCTGCTGCTGGTGGTGTAATGGTGTGGTGGATATTTTCTTGGCACACTTTGGTCCCAATAGTACCAATTGTGCATTGTGTCAATGCCGAGTATTGTTGCTGACCATGTCCATCCCTTTATGACCATAGTGTACCCATCTTCTGATGGTTACTTCCAGCAGGATAACGCGCTACGTCATATAGCGCAAATCATCTCAGACTGTTTTTTTTAAACATGTCAATGAGTTCACTTTACTCAAATGGCCTCCACAGTCACCAGATTTCAATCCAATAGAGCAACATTGGAGATTTGCATCATGGATGTGCAGCCGACAAATCTGCAGCAACTGCCTGATGCTATCATGTCAGTATGAACCAAAATATCTGAGGAATATTTCCAGTACCTTGCTGAATCTATTCCACAAAGGATTAAAGCAGTTCTGAAGGCAAAAGGGAGACCAAGCCGGTACTAGTAAGGTGTACCTAATAAAGTGGTCAGTAAGTGTATACTGTATACTACTATTAATAATTCTGTAGCCCATCTCCAAAACTATGCTGAGAAACATTGCAAAATATTAGAAAATGTCACATTACTGACGTGTAAAACTGAAATACACATTAAATATGTGTTTTTTATGTTTATAGCCTTATAAAATGGTTAAATATAAATGTTTCACATTTGAAGGGATAGCTCTCCTGAAAAAAAAAAACTTTTACTCCTTATCCACCCTCAAAAGCTTTGACTTTTTTCTTTTGAACGCAAAATAAAATATTTTGAAGAATGTTGGAAACTGGTAACCACTGACATCTATAAAATAAATACTATTGTAAGTCAATGGCTGCCGGTTTCTAACATTTTTCAGAATATCCTCTTTTGTGTTCAGCAGAAGAACGAAACACAAACAGCTTTGGAACAAATGGAGGGAGAGTAAAGGGCAGCATTGTTTTTAGGTCTATCCCTTTAAGCCATCGACAAGACTTCATTTCCCAGCAACACTTGGGAAAGAGGAAATGCTTTTCAACTTTCACTTCAGCGCCACACGCCCATCACTGAATACAGCGGCAACAGATTGAGAGTCAGTGAACTAATCACGTTAAACGAGTTCAAATAGAAAACCGCGAACATTCTACGCGTCATTTCATTGTAAGTTTTTTTTGTTGTGTTGTGAGTTTAAGATTGTAGACAGTTCCGTACACTTTTGGCTCGTTATGTTCGTTGCATGTTTGCCATGCGCTTTAAATATTGGAGAAACATGAAAAACATAACAAGTTAGTTTTAAAGGCTGCAAAATATCTTAAAAAAAAGGAATAAAGGAAAATAAAGGAATAAAGGAGCCTAGCTAACTAGATGTCTGTATTGTGATTTAATTGGTGTGTCAATAACTTTGTGCACGTTGTGAAATGTTGTTAATATTCACATCCAGATTTAATCCAGGACACGTGTTTTCATGGCCAGTCAATCCTGGTTGGAATCTTCTCTGCGCCGGTCATCTGAACTCGGCCAGGAGGTGCTGGAGAAAGCAAAGAGGAGGTCTGTTAGCAGCTCAAGTACAAAACCAAGTCCAACACTCAGAGTCTGTCACAAGGAAATGCACTCAGAGGTGAGTAGACTCACTCCATATTCGTAATAAATAATGTGCATGACACTAATGTTTTTTAAACTGTATTACAGGGAGACATCTGCCATTCAAACCTGAACCATGCTTTTGCAACAATAGTGGAGTACATGTCAGAAACTACCAGACAATGCAAGGTGAAAACATCTTAATTGAACTTTTAAGCCGTTAATTCACTTACCCTCGGGACATCCAAGAGGTAGATGCATTTTTCCGACATTGGATAGTTTAAGATTTGTGGTTCTTAATTCATAAAATCAGTGGCTAATAATATCAGTGGTGTAAATTAACAAATTACAAATACTCAAAAGTAGTTTTCAAAATGTGTACTTTTCACTTGAGTACATTTTAGTGCCGTATTGGTACTTTTACTCCATTACTTCAACCTGCAGTCACTTTATTTTTTCTTGTTTATGGGGATTAGAAAAATCTGTCCTGTGATTCCTGTCCAATCAAATCGCACATTGAAGGTAAATCGCATCATAATGAACTACCTTAAGACATGGGTGATTTATAATTGCAGCAAACTGTTTGAAAGCATGTGCAAGAAGCTGTCCAAAATCTTTACACGCATTGACCCAGAGACTGTTTGGATGCATGTCACTGATGAGAAGATGATGGATGTTTACTGTATGCTAACAAAAATGGTCTTAAACAACCAGCAGGCACAAGGCGTCAACATGACGTCAGATTGACGTTGTACCCCAACATCGTGGGGACGTTGCATTTTGTTTAGAAATGAATATCTGGTTGACATCAGAACCTAACGTCAGGCCGACCTCAACGTCCAACCTAAAATCAACCAAATGTCAACGTCTAATGATGTTACAGCTTGATGTTGAGTGGAAATTAGCACTATGAAGTCTATCAGATGTTGGATCTTGGTTGCCATACCTGACAAATAAATATCAGTCAGTCAGTCTTTATTCATTTCCCGAAGGCAATTTGGTTGCAGCATTCATGCATGTCCCACATAATAAACAAAAGCACATTGTACAATACAATTCTACCCTAAATTTAAAAAACTTTACAGCTAAGGGGATGAATGAAAGTTTAAACCGATTTGTTTTACTAATAGGAGTTCTATATCGAATACCAGAAGGGAGAAGATAAAACTCTTGGTGCATAGGAAGGGTATCATCTGACATAATACTCTGAGCTTTACTCAATACATGTCTATGGTATAACTGAGCCATGGTCATCTGTTTTCTCCCTGTTATTTTCCCTCCTAGGTTCACAATTTTCTCCAAACCACTCTTATTTTTCACACTTAGAGAATTGAACCAACAAAGCTAAGAAAAAAAATAAGTGACTGAATGTATGAACAGTAAAACATGCACATGAGTAATTTATCTATATTAAAAGATCCTAATTTCTGTAAGCAGTATAGTCTTTGTTGCCCCTTCTTACACAAAATATTAGTATTAACCATAGACCGTAAAAGATATGGACGTAGTATCCGTGACGTCACCCATAGGTTTATGAAGAACCCAAAAAAAGCTACCAGTAGGCATGGCCAACCGTCGCCATTTTGTTACCGTGTCATCGCACCAACCGGGACATACTATACAAGGGCAAAGAAGAGGAGCGTGGGCAAAGCTACAGACGCATGAAAAAAACTTAATACTTCATTACCTGCGACTCGTTTGTGTTCTGACCACATGTGCTTGGTTGTATACTATATCAATAAAGTGTTTAGACTTTTAAAAACACTGTTTCATAAGCACTGTTTCATAAGTGGCTCAATGTATTACACACTGAGCCACTATAAGCATCGTTCTTATAATGTTTTTTCAACAGGAGGAAAGTGCGAATTACTTCTAAACACTTCAGATATAGTCTGTGTTAGTAAATGCAGGATGAAATCCAGGCAGAACACTGTATGACAAAGCTTCAGACGACTGTTCTAGAGCCTACAGCTAATCAATCTGTCAGATTCTGGAGTGCTTTACAGGTCTAAAGAACATTATAAATGATAAATGATCTTAAATAAAACAAATACATTTATAGAGATGGTATAAGTATATAATTTCACTCACCTGGGAAACGAAGGCCATGTGAAGGGTTTGTGAGCACAATTAAGTGCACACAGCATGCCATATCATCTGATAATTGTAAGAAATAATTCCAAAAGGCAACTGACTGTAAAGCCACATTAAACAACTCAAAAATACCGAGATCAGCAGCTAAACAGCTGAGGTGACGTGACGGCGACCAGGGAGAGCTAGCTGTCACTCAAGTGGCCACGCCCTTAATTATGCAACTTGATAAAACCTAATATAAAGGAAATGGATGAGTTATAAAAAAAATTCACCCCCCTCACAGTTGTCACGAAGGGTAATATATTGGCTATATGAACCAAAATCGTTCTTTGTACCAGGCTGTAAGCACCTTTATTTCTGCTGTAAAGTTGGCCATTTTAACAGTGGGCTCAATAAAAATTTACTCTTATGGAGTCAGGACTAGCAAAATTTCGATGAATTGCAGTTTCAGTTACTTCTGTATGGGCTTCCCGAGGGAGAGCGGGAGGTTGCCGCTTGGTATTAACGGAAAAGAACAATTTATTATCTAAAACAGTTCCCAGATACCTATACTGATCCACGCTCTCAACACCCACTCCATTAAAACTTATTTGCTTACCCTTAATCAGTCTACTCTTAGAATTAAAATCAATAGTCATCTCTTTAGTCTTAAGAACATTTACATGTAAGAAAGCTTTCTGACACCAGCTGGAAAAATAATCAATTACAGGACCGTGTGTAGAGTCTTCCTCACTTAAACTAACAATTAAAGAATTGTCAGCAAATTTTAAAATGCACCTATTAGAAAAAATACTCCTACAACTATTTGTTTACAGAATAAAGAATGCAGGAAAAAGGACACAACCTTGAGGTGACCCCGTAGATGACACCAACCATTTAGAGAAACAATTATTTACTTTAACCCTCTGTGTTCTCTGGACAAGAAAGTATAAAATCCAACCTACAAGCATTCGATCCAACTCAAAATCATTAATAAGTTTCTCAACCAAAATATGTGGCTGAATGGTATTGAATGCAGACGAAAAGTCAATAAAAAGTAACTTGGTCAGTGTTTTAGGCTTATTAGTATTTGATGTCAATATGATGTTGGTTTAAGATGGTGGCTCTGTTGGATTTTTGGGCTCTTTCTAACACAACCTAAAATTAACCAAATATCAACATCATTTGACATAGTTATTGGACATCAAAATAACATTGTTCTTAGATGCTGGTTAGACATTGAATTTTGGTCACCTGACGTCACAACCTAAATCTAACCTAATATTAAGGTCTTATGACATTGTGTGCCTGCTGGGTAATCACAAAATGCACTACAGAATGTTACGTTTACACACATGCACAAATGACTTGTAAATGCATCAGCGTTTTACAGTGTAATACTTACTACTCTTGAGTACTTTTAAAAGAGCTACTTTTTACTCATACTTTGAGTAATATTTACAACAGATACTTTTACTTTACTTTCACTACATTTTTAGGCAAGTAATTGTACTTTTACTTGAGTGATTTGTTTCAGTACTCTTTCCACTCAGAACTATAAAAAAATAAATAAAATAGTCAAACGATAATAATAAAAAATAATTTAACATGTGAGCACATAAAACAAACAAATGTGTGCTGTAGTTAATTTATACACGTACATCTTATTATATTTTTTTAGACATTTGTGCATCCTTGTAATCTTTAATCAAAGTAATTAGATTAACTTAATCAAAGTAATTAGTAACTTGCATGAGATCAACCATCACAAACCGCAGTGATCAATCAGCTTCTGAAGGATGAATGAATGACTATGCTTTATTCTCTGTGTTGAGACCTGAGTAAGACAATAAAAGCCTGTGTCTCTTTTACAGAAATTTTATACATCTGTGCACCGGACTCAGCCCAGTGAGCGAGAGCACATCTGTCGTTATCATTCCCAGCAGACCTTGAAGACTGCAGACCAGAAACACAGTGCTACTGCAGCCACTAAACAAGATGCTGTACGTTGTTTATACGTTTTTTTCATACATTGTGAATTTTAACCATTAATTAATGGTGCGAAACGTGATGTTGAGCTGATAGAAACCTTCACTTGTTCCAAACCTGTATATATTATGAATATATTCATACATAATTTGATTGATTATATTTTTAAACTTTATTTTAATTTACAATTTACTTTGTAGTATTTCTGAATGTTCATATTTTTGTGCTAATGTATGCAGTTCTTAATGTAATCAACCAATAATGTAATGATAAGTATAACATTTTTTTTACCCTACTCACCTTCAGTGTCTTGCCTTAAAACATGGTAAACATTTGTAATTCAAATCTATTTAAAGGGATAGTTCACCCATAAATGAAACTTGTCGTCATTTAACCCCCATTCCACTGTCACCCGGGAGGAGCTCAGAGTAGAGCCTCTGCTCCTCCACATCGAGAGAATTCAGCTGAGGTGGCTCTGGCATCCGTTTCCGATGCCTCCTGGATGCCTACCTAGGAAGGTGTTTCAGGCATGTCCCACCGGAAGGTGGCCTCGGGGATGACCCAGACATGCTGGAGGGACCTCGGGATCCCCCAGGAAAGCTGGTGGAAGTGTCTGGGGTTCTCTTCTGAGACTGCTGTACCCACAACCCGGCCCAGGAAAAGCAGATGAAAATGGATGAATGAATAATAACCATTCACTTGTTCCAAACTTGTCTGAGTTTCTTTTTTCTGTTGAATAAAAATATATTTTGAAGAAAGCTGTAACCATCCACTTTCATAGTATTTGTTTTTCCTACTATGAAAATCAACGGTTACTGATTTTTCAGCTTTCTTAACAATATCTTTCTTTGTGTTCAGCAGAATAGCAAAATGCATAATGGGTGCTCAGTAAATAGTATTATTTTCATTTTTTGGGTGAACTATCCCTTTAACCAAGCCATTATTATCACATTTATTCTGCAAATGAGCTCCTCATAGTGGTTCGTATTTTATTGAAGGGTTTGTCAGAAGCAGAGGATTTCCTGATTGAAGTGTCTCCGGGGACCTATTCTATCACAGCAGCAATGCAGGACACAGGACCACAGACCAAAACTGTCCACGTCAGCGCAGGAGAAAGTGTGAGCCTTGCATTCAACCTCTGAGCTTCACCTCTATTTTAAATGGCCTTCAGTAAGGACTTGCACTAAAATTCTAAACACACTGATTCTGACTTTTGTAAGTATTCATAAATTGTATTGTTTGATACTCAGGAATATTTATTCATCTGTTTTCATAGTAATCATGGATTTTATTAGCCACAATGAGATTTAGCAGCAAGAAATTTGCACTTTATTCTCTGATGTTGATTATTAATAAACTTCTGTGTAATTTTACATGATAGTTTTTTGTGTTCCCAGATATTCGGTTTACAAACAAATATCATCCCTCACTGGCAAAACTAATAACTTTTAGAACTTTAGTTGTATTACTAGTATCAGTTTGGTTGGCCTTTTGCTGTTTACTCTAGTTAGTGATGATGGTGCTGACTCTGGATCAGTTCAGCTAAATATGTCCCTCATATTGACTCTTTGTTTTGGTGAACTAGGAACCAACTTAAATAAAGAGCTGTGATTGGTCATCTTTGAAATATCTGTAGATCTCGCAGAATTCCCAGTGTCTCTTGGCCAAGAATGGCTGACATTTGTAGATTTTACTGTTCTTCCTGAAATACCAAAAACATAGTACAAAGTCAGTACAAAAAAATATATATTTAAATTTTTTTTTTTCTCTTGTAAAGCTCAGTCCAGTCACTGGAGTTGGGTAAAAAGGCCACAGCAGTGCAACAACTCTGCAATCATTCTCAAATTCTGTGTCTGTGTCTAAAAACGCAAATGCAGCTCTCAGAAATGGCAAAAAACATACACTGCTTACACTATGCTCTTTGGAAATGTTTCTGCCATATTGCCGTTATCATGTCAACTTGGAACACAGAGGCTCACAACCTCCTTCGAGTTCTTCTGATTGTTACACTGCTGTGTAACTGACATTATTGAACACCACTGTGTGTAGTTAAAACTGTTTTATTTTGACACTGTCTAAAAAAAAGTGGTATTATAGTGCGAGGTGCTGCAAAATAGACATAGGAAGAGAACCGGTTTCAAGGTTTATCGCGGTTTGGACAAGTCAAGGTTTTAAAACCACTTAAATTTGAGTTATAACGTTCCTACAGTATATATACAAGTAGTTTTATGTGTTTTTTATAACAATTTTATTTAGTTTTTTTAAAGCAACAGTATCTCCACATCAAAAGCTACTGATTAGCCCACGATTTACTCAGCGAACATCTGAAAAACAAATAAATCATCATCCAAGCATGATATAGAGCTGAACAAAGCAGTGGCTTACTTTATATAAACAGAAAAGAAAATATACAAAGAGTCTTTTTCACATCAAGTTTCAAAATCTGTGTTTTTGAAACTAACAAAGACAACGAAAGTCAAATATTTGCATTATTTATTTAGCCTGACATGTTTACTGTTGCAAAATATTTTAAGCATTTCTTAAAATAAAATATATTGTGTTCAAAGGGGGGAAAAGTTGTTGTTTTTTACCTGAACATTTAAAAAGAACATATTTTAGAGCAGTAATCACAATACTGTGAAACCCTGATATTTTTAACCAAGATTATTATACAGTCAGAATCTTATACCGGCCCATGCCTACTGCAAAACACCCGAGTGGTCATGCACGTCCATCAACCACATTTATAGAAAAAACTATGGAAATATAAGATTCTGTCTCAGCCCATGCAAGTCTGAGTACTTTCTCTACACACACATACACAAGAAACCCGAGGTATGTACCGAACAGTGACCCCTGTGTATCATTGCACCCCGTATATACATGTATAACAATACGATAATAATAATAACCTTTATTTAACCAGGTAAGTCAATTGAGAACCAGTTCTCATTTACAATGACGACCTGGCCAAGAGGCAACATAAAACGCAGTTACAGTACAAAGCAGCAAGGACGCAATACAACAACAATTTCACAAAATGCAGATAATAACATATAAAACCAACAAAAAACTAAAAACAAGAACAGTGATCTTGTACTATTGACTGGATTGAACTTTTAAAAGATGATAGTGGAATGAAAGTACTGAGCTTTAAGGTCTGCTGCAGATGATTCCAAGCATCAGCAGCAGAAAACTGAAAAGAGTAGCATCCAAATGAAGTGCGAACTTTGGGTATGCAAAGGTTAATAAAACTACTTGATCGCAGATTGTGATGCGTTTCCTGAATGTTAAGAAGTGACTGTAGATATAGTGGAGTTTTTCCCAATAAGAGTTTTGTAAATGAACAGAAACCAATAAATTTGTCGACAAGATTGAAGGAGAAGGCCAATTTAGTAAAGAATACAGTTGACAGTGATGAGTATTAAATGGTGCACCAGTAACAAAACGAATTACTGCATGATAAATAACTGCTTGATAATATGGACAAACCCAAAGACTAGAATACACAAGACATGTCACTCGTATCTTTATGAGTGGGGAAAAGTGTCAGAATGGTCAATAAAGCTACGTCTACTAGTACAGGAGCCAATCATCGATCGCTATATGGTGAAAAAAGCCCGCCTTCTAGTACAGGAGCCAATCATCGATCGCTATAGATTGATGATACTCCGGGGAAGGGGCTTGGACCAGACTTGAGTTTCTGCATATTTTGTGTGATTTGGAAGTTTAGAAATTAAATTAAAGAGACAGTTGTTTTTTTAATTTTACTGGTGATTCCTAATATGAAATTCAATCGTGAGCTTGGCAAGCAATTTTGGAGAATTTGATGTTTTCCCATTCAAACAAAATGCTCGAGCATACTGCCCGAGAGTTGTTTCAAAGATGGCTGCCAAGTGAAATGACTTGCCTTAAACCGTTTGGTTATTGTTTTTCAATTAAATTTTTATATTTTTTAAAACCCAATGGTTGAGTTTGTATTTATCCATTTTGATTGCTACGTTCTAATCATTTGCCCATTACCTGGCTTCATGTGATGTGGTTCTGCAGAACCTCTTTTCCAGTATCTCCAGGCTGGTCTGGCTTCAGGTTGAGCACATGCCTTTCTCAGGCAAGAAATCTCTGTGTTTATTGAGCGGCTCACTAGTTCTGACTCCGAAGGCCGTTGCTTTTCATTTGCCATATCCTCCTCATTGTCATCTGTGTCAGAGCTTGAAGATGAAGATGAAGATGCTTGAGTCTGTAGTTCTTTCAGCTGAAGATCAACTTTGCTCTCCAGCTCATCTTTCCTTTGGTTGGCCAGTACTGGTGGTGACATGAAGATGGGCTGGCATCTCTTGACTGGATAGTGGTATTGAGGAATGGAGAACAGACTGTGATGGCTGCACCAGTGATTTGGCTTTTCAAACCATGTCATTGTGCTGCTGTGTAAAAGCCTGTGGCAGCTTGGCCTGAATGAGCAATGCTGGAGCTCTTTGATTATCTGCTCATAGTGAGAGGCTGGGATCCATACAGCAAGAGCTTTGGGGATATGAAGTGTCATCCCATGCCAGAAAAGAACCTGGAGTCCCAAATTACTCTCATCGCCTAAAATGAAACAACACATTCCTCTGGGTTTATTTTGGTAAATATATTTGGCATTTATTAGTAAAAAAAAAGTCTCGAAATTAGTTGTAAACCTCACCTTTTATTGGATCTCTTAGCTCCATACCATAGATAACCCTTCCAGGCCCGTATCTTCTCATTTCTGGCTCCCATGGTGCTAAAACGGTGTCCCCTGTTACTATACTGTGCCCATGTGCATTGGCTAGATTAACCATGTCAAGATGGCATGTTGGCTGAACTGTATTTAATGTTTCCATAAATGTATTTCCATTAATTCCAAACTTATCAAACTCCACCATATAAATATTTCCTGTGCCCTAGAGATCAAAAAATAGTAAAAGAAAAAGTACATATTGAAATTTGGATTACTATTACACAATTAAAATGTGTGTGCTCAATGCATTTTTTTAAATAAGGGCACATTAAATTGATAATGAAAATAAGTAATAAAAATAAATGACAAGTTATTCATATTTCAAATAAATGCTGTTCTTCGGAACTTTACATTCTCAAAGAACCCCCAGCCCCCCACACAAATCTGCAAGTTTACACAAAAACATTAAGCAGCATGTGTTTTTGTTATTCATGTTAATATTTTTTTTTACCACCAACTTAATGTTAGAATGATTTCAGAATGATTGTGACACTGAAGACTGGAGTGATGATGCTGAAAAGTCAGCGTTGTTCTCACATAAATTAAATCTTAAAATATAGTGCATTACCTGACAAAAGTCTTGTCGCCTTTGCAGGTTTTTAGAACAACAAATAATAACTTGATCTCTTGTTGATCATTTGGTATCAGAAGTGCAAATGCCTCTAGATTACACTTATTTTACCAAAATAAAATATGATCATGCCTTGATTTTTAATTACTTAATAAGGACAGTAAGATCTGACTTTGCTTGGACAAAAGTTCTGTCACTTAACAGAAATAATGTACAGTATAGAATATGAAGTCATGGTGCAGTGGGAAAAGAATTAATATTGTGTATGACTCCCATGAGCTTTGACGACTGCATTTATACATCTCTGCAATGACTCAAATAACTTATTAATAAAGTCATCTGGAATGACAAAGAAAGCGTTCCTGCAGGACTCCCAGAGTTCATTAAGAATCTTTGAATTAATCTTCAGTGCCTCCTCCTTTATCTTATCCCAGACATGCTCAACAGTGTTCATGTCTGGTGACTGGGCTGGTCAGTCCTGGAGCACCTTGCCTTTCTTTGCTTTCAGGAACTTTAATGTGGAGGCTGAAGTAGAGAAGGAGCGCTATCCTGCTGAAGAATTTGCCCTCTCCTGTGGTTTGTAATGTAATGGGCAGCAAAAATGTCTTGATACCTCGGGCTGGTGATGTTGCCATCCACTCTGCAGATCTCTCACACGCCCCCATACTGAACGTAACCCCAAACCATGATTTTTCCTTCACCAAACTTGACTGATTCCTGCGATAATCTTGCGTCCATGTGGGTTCCAATAGGTCTTCTGCAGTATTTGTGATAATTGGGATGTAGTTCAACAGATGATTCATTGGAAAAATCTTCTGACACTTTTCCAAATTATCAACTAGAAGTCAAGTTAATATTTGTTGCTCTTACAATTGGGATTGACGACAAGACTTTTGTCAGGTAGTGTAGAATACAAACAATTATTTAAATTCACTATGACTAATATCACTATGATGAATCTCACATTGAACTGCTGTTTTCAACTGTATTTGTTACTCAAAGGAATACAGCCCTGCTGACAGAGATGTATAAAGTACTGGAGACCCAGATTTAAGTAAAAGTACAAGTGCTCTATCAAAAAAGTGACTTAAGTAGAAGTTGAAGTGCTCTTTAAGTACAATACTTAAGTGGAAGTACTAAAGTATTCAACATTTTTTGTACTTAAGTATTGCAAGTAGTTTATTTAAAAATTTACTAAAGTACTGAAAGTAAAAGTACAAGTATTGCGTTATGTAGTTATTTTTAAAAAAGCTGTCAAAAGACATATTGTTTTGTTTATTTTAAATATCTCTTTTGGGGCACAGGATTAAGCAGAACCAAAAGAACCATGGTTTACAAGTTATAATATATAATTATAAAATATAATTTTTAAATATATAATTATATATATATATATATATATATATATGATGGGTCAAAAACACCATTCAGCGTGACAGCCTTTATGATAGACAGTTAACGTTATGTGAACATTGCAGCATGATATGAACTGCGGGTAGCTAACGGTAGTTAACTTATCTAGCTCTTATGGATAGCTCAATCTGCTGTTTTGTGTATTATATTATCTTTAACTTGACATGTTTCTTCAAATCCGATGGTAGAGTATGCACTTCATTCTATATGAACTGTCTTTCACTCCGACAAATGCAAACATTGGTTCTAAATAGGGTCACGGGTGGTCTTTTTCCTCATCGCCACGAACAGTTGAAAGTGTAGGAGTTGAAGGTGGAATTTCTGGGTTTTCCATGTCTTAAAACAAACTAAAGTGCTCTCTCTTTGATCGTCTGATCAATGAATGATTGATTAGTATTTTTATAATTGTAACGAGTAACTATGCAACACATAAAAAATCTACTGGAGTAAAAGTATTAAGCTCATCGAAAATATGTACTGAGGTAAAAGTTGAAGTAGGAGAAAAAACAATACTCCAGTAGAGTACAGATACAACCTTTTATACTTAAGTTCAGTAGTGAAGTAGTTCTACTTCGTTACTATACATCTCTGCCTGCTGAGCATAAGAGACATCTTACAAACAATACATTACAAAAAATTTATCAACCACAACTGAAGATTACAATGTTTTTCTTTTCAATACCTGATGCACGACTGTCCCTAGGTAGTAAAACCCATCCATCTCTCTCCTGGCCAACACACGTTTGCCAGGAAAAAGCTCAGTACCTCGCATTACCCTTGCAGAGACACATGATACTGTGCTGAAGGGATTCGCAGGAGAACACCTGCAAAGACATAATATTTCACAATGTAAGGAATAACTGACTCCGGTCTGTTGAATTATTTGAAAAAATAAAAATGCACACACACACACACACACACATAAATTGAGGTAATGCAGCCAGAGCACAGAACAGTCTGTTGTGCGTTGTTTTCTAATAATTCCACAGTCTATTTTCTTTATAATATGGTAGCCTCACTTAAAAGTATTGTTTAGATATTATATTTGTTATTCTTTCTGTGTGGAGTTTGCATGTTCTCCCTGCATTTGTGTGGGTTTCCTCTGGGTGCTCCGGTTTCCCCCACAGTCCAAAGACTGGATGTTTCCCAGAAATGGGTTGCAGCTGGAAGGGCATCCGCTGCGTAAAACATATGCTGGATAAATTGGCAGTACATTCTGCTGTGGCGACCCCAGATTAATAAAGGGACTAAGCCGAAAAAAAAAAATAAATGAATAATAATAACATTTTACAAATGCAAGTTGTCATGAATAAACTGGAAAAGCCCCCCAAAATAAGGCATGAAGGTAGTGGTTTACGCACTTACAGTATTTAGAAAATAATCATTTTTGTAACATTTTAATCCTTTAATTTTTTTTCATATGTAAAGATATTTGTGTATTGCTGTACATCCTGTGCGTATTAAGCAGTTTAAGCGTTTAAACCTGCATAGGCGCATAACTAACGCACTCTGCGCTGGACTTTAGATCTGCTTTTAGATGGTCAATGGCGCGGTGGTCTATTTCAGTTCCTTAAAATAGCAACACTATATAAATAGCAAGGGTGTGATTAAAGTTCTCTTGTAGTGAATCTATGTATTTTTGCAAGAAAAAAAAAAGATTTTCTATTTTAAACTTGTGTAACTTCAAGTGAGCGGCAGCCATCAATGTCATGCATTTGTTTGTCTCTTTACACTGTGCTTCTCTGAGTTGCGCATGCACTTTTTAGATATTTGACAAATGCAACTTACTGTAAGTTACACAAAATGTTTTATAATATTTAGCATTACCTCTACAGGGGCGCCCCCAAGGGGTGACTAGGGGTGGACGCGGCCACCCCTGTGTAAACTCTGGCCACCCTTGTGGCCACTCCAATATGATTTTGCTGTTGATATTATTAACTTTAAATGTACTTGCGAAAATTCACAATATTTCAATAAATAAATAGCAACCACTAAATTATTTTGGATTGATTGGTGCCACTGAAGTAGCTGATTCACTGTCCCTCCCCCTGCCCGATCGTCGCTGACAGCATGCACACACCTTCAATAGACAGCAATGGCATTTTAATTAAGGTACAATAGAAGAAGCTGTATTAATAATATTGTGGCTCAAAAAGGAATATGGATAAATGATATTATTAGAGTCTGTATAGTTAGTGTGTGTGTGTGTGTGTATAGTTATGCCTTTTGTTCATTTGTTAGTTTTATTAATTCATTCATTAATCTTCAATAATTTGACAATAAAGACATGGCATATACGGTATGCTGTACAATAAAAGTATTTGAAAAATAACTGAAAAGTTATTTATATATCTATGAAAAGTTTTTTAAAACTAAATATTGATTTTTATTTTATTGAATTTATAGATTTTTTTATAATTTGTGATTGTGAGTAATTAATTAAATGAATTAAAACCACATTTTCATTTACCAGAAACAAAAATATAACATTACACTGAATTCATAATTTTTTGTGTGTGTGCCACCCCAAGATTTGGTGCGACATCTTCTGGCCACCCCTAAGAAAAATTTCTGGGGTCGCCACTGCCACTCTAATGTTGTTTAGGAGCTTTTTTCCATTTGCCATTTAATTTTTAACCACTGTAGCGCCTCCATCAGTCCAATCGGAGTGAGACTTGGTGGCTTTATAAACGGTTGTTACTATCTTTCCTCCAAGTTTCAAGGCTCTAGGACAAAATGGTGATAATTAAAAGTCCTAATAATAATAAGACTTCAACAAAACAGATTTAAATCCCCATTAAGAGAACATACCAGTATGGGACAGAACAGACACAGTTTGTGCAGTTGTAGTATGGGACCTGATTGAAGTCCATTGAACGCAGTGTGTCCTCTGTATATGTTGTCTTCTGAACCAAATCATCAGTTGAATGCAACAAACTGAGCTGTAACATTATAAAGGATTTGAAGTTATTAAATATCCGAAGAAAGAGCAGAAAAAAACATTGCAGAAAACATCTCACCCCCTCAACACCGCCAGCTGAATTGATGGCCATGATATAACAGCTTCCTCCAGTGGTGGAGCTGAGGCACTGCAGGAAGTCTGATGTGTCGCTGTTTATGGAGGTCTTGTCAGATATGTAAAATGTGTGCACTGGGCGCATCACCATGGTGGATAGTGAAGCCAAGCATTGTGTAGGGTTGTCTGGGACACTACTGGTCACCAGATGAACAGACTGACAGGCAGGGTCAGAGAATGCTAAAGCCAGTGCTGTGTGGAGGTCTCTGCCAGGACTTGTGTGTAATGTGTGGATCCAGCTCAACGCTTCATAGACTACATCAGGAGTGCAGGGCAGCATGTGAGAAGACCACGGTGTTGCCTAGTCAAATATAACATTTTATTACATAATATTAAAGCCCTGTGAATTGGGTGTCCATCCAGTACAAGCAATGTGAAAAGTGGATTGATAATATTATTATTTATATGGACACTTGCAGGGTTTTTTTGCTAGTTTATATTATAAATGATTAATCTGTGCATTTAACAGTTTTTTTATAATGCATGTACTCTAATCAAAATTATTTCCCCATCACTTTAACTTATTTTCTCTGATGATGGTTTTATGGGCGTGAAAATGGGACAACCTTTCACATGCAAAGAAAAACTGATATAGAAATTGAACTAAAGCAAACGAGTGATGCAGCAATCCAATCAATTCCTAATAGACAAAATCTTGTCATGTAAACTTTGTGTTGTTGTTTTATAAGCTATTTCACTCCAATATACAGTGCTGGATAGTAACTGATTACATGTAATCTAGATTATCATGATCAGATTCCAAAAAAAATGATTACTAAATTTGTGTAATATCATTATAATACATTTTCAAATACTTAATCTATTACATTTATTGTTTTATTGATTATATGATTAGCTGTGATTATATATTGACACATAAATAAACCTGTACGTTTTCTGGCCAATGTTATTTTTATATTTATTACTGCTTCTACACAAACCCCTTTAACCAAATACATTAACTGTACTCTTAAAGTTTAAGTGGTCACAAATATACACTCACTGGCAACTTTATTAGGTACACTTTACTAGTACCAGTTTGGACCCCCTTCAGAACTGCCTTAATCCAACAGATTTTGGTCCATATTGGGAGATTTGTCAGCTGCACATCTATGATGCAAATCTCCCATTCCATTACATCCCAAATGTGCTCTATTGGATTGAGATCTAATGACTGTGGAGGCCATTTGAGTACAGTAAACTCATTGTCATGTTCAAGAAACCAGTATTTATGACATGGTACGCTTTCCTGCTGGAAGTAGCCTTTAGAAGATGGGTATGCTGTGGTCATAAAGGGATGGACATGGTCAGCAACTACTCAGCTAGGCTGTGGCATTGACACGAAGCTCAATTGGTACTAATGGGCCCAAAGTGTGCCAAGAAAATATCCCCCACACCATTACACCCCCACCACCAGCCTGAACCGTTGATACAAGGCAGGATGGATCCATGTTTCGTGTTGTTGACGCCAAATTCTGACTCAACCATCCTAATTTCTTTTTTTTTTGGACCATTCTCTGTAAACCCTAAAGATGGTTTTGCATAAAAATCCCAATAGATCAGCAGTTTCTGAAATACTCAGACCAGCCCGTCTGGCACCAACAACCATGCCATATTCGAAGTCACTTATATCACCTTTCTACCCCATTCTGAAGCTCAATTTGAACTGCAACAGGTCGTCTTGACCATCTCTTCGTGCCTAAATGCATTGTGTTGCTGCCATGTGATTGGCTGATTAGAAATTTGCGTTACGAGCAGTTGGACTGGTGTACCTAATAAAGTGGCCGAGGAGTGTATACATAATTATATGTATATAATAAACATATATAATCATTTTTTAAAAGTGTGTAAGTGTTTTTTGTATTATTACTACAATGATTTACTTTGTTGTTGTTCAAATATAATTGAATATTTTTTCTCTTTATTTTTAGATGGTACAAAATGATCAAATCTATGTGCTAAAGAAGTAAAGGTCAACTTCTAAATCATTTACTGGAGTGTACCGCAATTTATTTTTACTCAATAATTGAACATTAAAACTACATGTTACAAACTAGCATCATCAATATTAAAAACAAAAGTGCCAGATAAACAACTTGATTTGCTTTAGGAACTTTATTATTATTATTATTTTACATTTTTGGCTTTTAGATGCTACATTTTGCAGCATGTGTATGTTGAAAGTGAGTCATTGGGGATTCACCTTGTATGAAAAGCTGATAATGTTGAAGAGCGAGTCTCTGAGTGAAGCTTTAGTAATTAAAGTTTGGATTATTAAATTCTTCACCGGTCCCAAAAAGCCATTCATTCCCACAGAGCAGTCCAGAACAAAGCTGATATTTCTGCCTTTACCCATAAACAAGGGTAGGAAGTTTCGGCAGTTAGATTTCTGAGGACTTGATGTCATTGTAGATCTGACAAAATATTCTGCAAAACAGTTAAATCAGCTAAATTACAGTTGATATCTGACTGACTTCTATTACCTCAAACAGCTCTTTTCTGAAAGCAAGAGTTACTTAGAATGAAAATATCTGTAAAAGTGTGTTACATGTGAATGTAATCATACCTTAATCTTGATTCATTGAATGCGCCTCCAAACTTTGACAATTTTTGTTCTCTCCCTAAAATAATCCACTGAACCGACTGTGTACTAAGGTTGCCATAGTGAGCCACTGACCAGCCTGAAACCATCATTACATCCACCTAGTGGTGACAGAGAGTATCTGAGGTGCACTTAGGAACATGTTTTTAATGTATTCGGAGCCTGGAGAGTTGTAGCTTGGTGTTCATGTTACAGGATGTAGAATAGTCTGTTAAAAGCATAAATCCACAAATTATTATTCACTGTAAAAAAAAATCTGTTAATTAACAGTTTTCACATTTTGTGTTTTTCATCTATTTATGGTTGTGAATTTCATAATGGGAGCTTGATCTCTGCTCTGTCCACTTTTGATGTTAAAAACTCAACTCTACAGTTTAACAAAGAGACATTTATTGACATTTTAGTAGTTTGAAATAACAATAACGTATAAGAAACGATATATAAATAAACTAATCTAAATAACAGTATGGCAGTTTATTACAAGGTTTTTGCAGCATAAAATACAACACCAACCCAGACAATATATCACTTTAAACTATTAAAAATTTTCTTAAAAGTCACTTTTCCCAACCTTTTAAGGTTAAAAGTTGTCAGAAGTAAGATCAAGGTCTCTCAATGCGATTTAAAAGCATAAATAATAATAATAAAAAAACTATAATCACAAATATAGAAAACTGCTAATTTACTGATTTTTTATAGTGTATAGAAAGTGTATAGAAACAATTTATTCTGATAAGAATGTTGGGGAAAAGCACCCGTTGACATTCATGATATCAAAAAATACTATTGAAGTCAATGGACATTATTCCCCCAACATTCTTCAGAATATCTTGTTTTGTGTTCAACAGAGGAAAGGAATTCATAAACGTTTAGAACAGGGGTGTCCAGAGTCTAGTTCCAGCTTGCTTCAACACCTGTCAGTAAGGTACTAGTATATCTAGTAAGAGCTTGATTAGCTGGTTCAGGTGTGTTTGATTAGGATTGAAGCTAAACTCTACAAAACACCGGCCCTCCAGGACTGAGTTTGGACAACCCTGGTTTCAGAACCACTTCTTTTCGGCTTAGTCTCTTTATTAATCTGGGGTCGCCACAGCGAAATGAACCACCAATTTATCCAGCATATGTTTTACCCTTCCATCCGCAACCCATCACTGGGAAACATCCACACTCATTCACACACATACACTACGATCAATTTAAGCATACCCAATTCACCTATATCACATGTCTATAGCACTGGGGAAACCGGAGCACCCGGAGGAAACCCATGCGAACACGGGGAAAACATGAAAACTTCACACAGAAATGCCAACTGATCCAGCCGAGGCTCGAACCAGCAACCTTCTTGCTGTGAGGCGAACGTGCTACCCACTGCGCAACCGCGTCACTCTTGGTGAGGAAATTTTATTTTGTGGATGAACTCTCAAATTAAAATTCTTACCATATACTCACACTGAAGCGGCTCAATTTTTGTAATGAATTCCTTTCCTCTGCTGAACACAAAATTGTGAAGATGACACACACGACATACATTGGAGGCTGAATATTCACATCTAAGCAAAATAATAATCTTGGGTGAATTGACTTTTAAAATTCAAATCGTTTTAGAGATCAGTGACAAACAGAAGTCAATTATCACCAAAGCTATTTGATTCTTAAAGGGAAACTTCGCCCAAAAATGAAAATTTAGATACATGAAAGAAAATTAAGATAAATTTCAACACATCTTTATGTATATGAATGACATGAGTGTGAATAAATGAAGAGTCTGAAATTAAGTATCTGAAATTTTCTTCCAATGGGTATTTTCTCAGAGTGCTCTTTGTGGGTTCTGTAATTTTACTTTTATGGCAAAGAATATTCTTTTCATTTCTTTAAAAGTAAAATAACAGAACATAAACATTGCGAGCTTAAAAACAAACAAACAACAACGCTCAATTCAGTCAAATTTGAGATAACACTTAGATTTTGCATTGAACCCATTAAATAAAGACAGATATTTAATTTTCGTGGTAACCGTCCCTTTATTTTGGTTATTAAAGAAGAAAATACATGAATGCATAATTTCATCCTCTATGGATTATAATAATAATCAATAAGTCATTCCTTTGTTCTTAATTTGTGATTTTAATAAAAAAAAACTCTACAGGCTCTCCTTTTATTGGAGGTCTTGAAATGAAATTTGCCTCTTTAAAATGCATGGTGATAAAATTAGTTTGGGTTTGAGTAGCTTTATCATTTGAAAAGGGCTGAAAGTTACAAAATGGCATGACAAGTTTGACAGAAACTCATGGGAGATCTTGCACCACAAAGGGTGAGCTGAAACTGATTTCACAACCTGAGCGCAGACTCTCTGTCCAAAAATATACATGTCTGGCCATCTCCTCTTCCACAGAAACTGAAATGTGAAAAGGATACTGAGGTGAGAAAAGCTGATGATGTTTTGGAAAAAGGACCTAACTTTTGGCAGATTAAAGAATGTTGCAAAAGTAAAAAAAAAAAAAAAAAAAAAGCACAGAGAACATTTGTGAACAACTTGTATGTTATTAATTCATATTAACATTTACTGAACTGTTCTTTATTTTTGAAAATCTCACCATGTTGGCCTATAAGATGTGTAATCCCATCCCAAAGATTTTAATTACAACTAATAAAGGCATGTCAGTAGTTATTTTAAAAACTTTCAAATATAACTCACACAGCTCTGGTAAAAAGTGGACCATGTAAATTCTCATGATCTCTGTGTTTACGATTTACAGTAATGTGTTTGAATAAAACATGTTTGTTCGTTTTTTGGGTTTTTTTGCAGATGTCATTTAATCCTAATTAAAAATAAAATTGTTTAACTTCAGAAGCAGTAGGAATGCAATGGCTTATTTGGTTTTAGTCACAACAAATAAAATACATGCTCTAATCATCATCATTTTGTTTTTATAATTAAAATAAACAAATAATTAAAAATAAATCAATGTAAACATTCACTCAAACACCTATTAAATCCAGTACAGCTAGAGATACAGAAATTTTCGAGCTGTCTATGAAAGGGGCAGTTTTACTTGTCACCCTTTACTTGTCACAAACCTCAAGTTCCTTTCTTTTGTGAGCACAAAAAGATATTTTGAATTTTTTTGTAAACCTTAACCATTGACAACAATAGCATTGTTTTTGCTATGGAAGTGAATGGTTAAATGTTACAAATGTTTCCACTTTTGTGTTCTTGTAAAGGTTTGGAACCACTTGGAGGTAAGTAATAATAATAATATTTGAGAGCTATCCTTTTAAATTGTTTCAGTAGTTATATGCCTTGTCCGAAAATACAGCTAGTATATATATTTTTTTATTTCTGAAAATTAAAACAACGTACTTGTGAACGCTTTAAAATGAAAATGTTCATTATTTTGTTTGAAAACTTCTATGTCATTCATTAAAAATGCAATTTACAAGAGTTTATGACAAATTCTTCAGACTGAGAAGTCTACTCCATCAGCGAAAGGTGAAGCTGTTCTACTGCACTGCATTGCCCAGGCATCCTCACTCCAGCCATGACATAATGCGATTCAAAATGGCGACCGTGCCTTCGGTGACACGCTGCAAAAATATGCGGTTATAACAACAATATAACCACTAGTCGCGTTATGGCGTTCAAATACATATACACAAAACCCACGGGATCTATCCGCCAAATTGATATACCATGCTCAGCCGCTTCTGTGCGAGATTTGCTTATTCACGCTTAAACAATACACCGAACAGACCCGAATGGCGTCCCCAAGGTGCCCCGGAACGTGAATTTCTGACAACACGAATTCGCACCGAAGGTAGTTTAGCCAATGGGAAAGCGTCAGCATCTTGCCTCAGCCAATCACAGACAAGTATTAAGAATCGGTTGAATTTACTCTTTAGTTATTCAGATTCTGGGGTTGTATTTTCTGCATAGCGTTTCCTGCCCTGGTGCATGGTGGTCGAACGAAGGGATTGTTGGAAAATTTTCGGAGGTTAGTATATAAATGTGTTTTTACCCAGTGTGCCTTATTACCGCAGACGCCGCTTAGCCGGAAAGCGCGGCGATGGAAGTGCGGTGGAAGTCGATGTGGGATGCAGAACGAAATAAACTCGTGAAAATGCATCGGAAGCGGTGTTTTATTTATTAAAGGCAGTTGGACGCAGGGTTGTAATCGGTTGCAACAATTGTAACGATCCGATTGTGATTGTCAAGTTACTGCCGCAGCGAACTCACTGCGGGCTAATGGTTGTTCTCTTCTGTTTTAAACACCTTTACTTAGGACAGGAACATTTTGTCTTAGTTTGTGTGGTTGTATAAGTATATGAATTCCAACGGCGAGTATATTATGTAAACGCGAGGAAACGTCAAGAGTAAAACGCGAGCATAGTAGCATATTTGCTAACATGTGAGGATGGGTTAGCATGACAGATGTCCTGTCAACTAATAAAAACTGACGAACAACTTTAAATCAGCTGCTTTTGCGTTTTAATTTTTGTAATTTTCCAATTATTTTTATATTCCCAAGTTTTATACTTTACAAATATGTTTTCACTATTTGGCTAAAATGGACATCAGAAATGCCCGCTCTAATGCGGTAGTTCAGGTGTATTTGGTGCGCTTGCCAAATCGCAACGTTATTATTGCACCACTTTGCAGATTGCAATGTTTTTCGAGACAAGCAGTTTTAATATTTAATCCCAAAAATAACTATTGCCTGTTTTTTTATATAAAATTAATAGATTAAAACTTTTTTTAAACACTATTTATACATGTATACTATAATACATCTAAAGAACACATTGGTTTGTTTCCTAAATTTTTCATTGGTTTGTTCTAATAAATCTTAATTTTCCTTTTTTTTTTTAAATCTCTGGAAGCCTTGTATGATGGTCAGAGTTGCTCTGTGCGAGAAATAACGTTTTACAAGTGAAGCTAGCAGATGTGCTAGTGTATTGGAATGTAAAAATCCCCCCAAAGTTTATTCATAGTCTGTAATGAGTAGTTGGTTACTAGTAGAACGCAAATGAGAATAAACAACATTTGAAAGTGGATAGTCGAAATATGAATTACAAATATACAGCTAATACTGCATTAGTTAATGGTGTTTCTAAAGCATTTATATGATGATTACATCAAAAATGGATATTAGTTTATGCAGCTTTCTATTTAGAAAACACTCAATGTTTAAAAGGTGTCAAAATAAAAATGTATATTTGTTATAAAGATGATAGTTTGTTGTTGTTGTTTTTTTAAACTACTGTTTTCTTTACTACCGTATGTTATTTTTTAGTGCATTGATCTTATGAAAATAACCATATATGCTGGTATGACAACTTAAACAGACAAACAAAATGCTGATTAGTTTTAAGATATGCATATTAAAAAAATTATAATATTAATAACTAATTAGTGCAATATGAGTTAAATAAAATGTAGTACTAAATGGTTAACATTCACTATGACGCAATTCATTAAAAATGCACAAGTATAAGATCCTATAGGAAGAGTGCACCAGCACAAGACCATGATCATAAGTAATATCTTCAAAAATCGATTTGTTTTAGCAGTTTAAAAACTGAATATTGCTCAAATATAATTAATAACTAGTGTAAAATGAACATAAATTTAAAAGCACAGCATAACAATAAAGCTGCTCAGGTCTGTGTTATTTCTGTAATTTAACACCAAATCAATGATGGCTGTTGGCTGGTTTGTACAGGTAGATCATGCTGTTAGCCCAGGTGAATCGGGACACCCAGGGCATGGAGTTTCAGAGTGTGGACGGGGACCCGCAGCAGGTCACCCTTTGCCTGACAGAGGCAGTAACAGTTGCAGGTGAGATGGCTATGCATAAAATATCTGCAACAGTATTGTACTTTATGCAAAGTCCAGCACAAACCCCTAACAGCCAACTGTTACTATACAGATGACAATATTGATGGAATGGACACCGTGAGCCTGCAGGCAGTGACTCTGGTGGATGGATCCACAGCATACATCCAACATAGCCCTAAAGGTACTGGATCTACACATTTAGCACTTATTTTTTTAGGCACACATTCTTCTTTTTCGGCACTTTGAAATGTTACTTGATTTACACTTTTGAAGGCATCCTGTTTTAAATATAGGTTGCATTAAATAACGTGACTGCATGTTTTTTCTTGCTCGCTTGGTGTTCAAATCTTACAGCATATAACAGTTTCTCTCACAGAAAACAAAATAATGGAAGGACAAGTGATTCAGCTGGAGGATGGATCTGCTGCTTACGTCCAACACCTGCCAATGTCTAAAACGGGTATTTTATTCAGTGTGAACTAGTTGATTACTTGCATGCATATTTTCAGTCTTTATCTGAATTGCGAAAGCACCTATTACCAGATCAAACCAGATAATATTTGCTTTTATATGTAACCTTTTTTCGTAGGTGGAGAAGGGTTGAGACTAGAAGATGGGCAAGCTGTGCAACTAGAGGATGGAACGACTGCTTACATTCATGCACCCAAAGGTCAGTCTCTGAATGGCTGTTTAATTGTTTATTACAGTGTATTGTGCATGTTAAGGATGCTTTATTCCTAGTTTTTAATTTTCGGTATTTTTTGTGTTATGTTTTTATCATCAAAGTGACAGCTATACGTAAATTAGCGTCAAGCAAAATGTGTTCAAAGTGATAAAGGCACACAAATATTGCAGCGCATTTCATGCAGATAGCTTGTTTCAATTTCTAAATTTGTTTTGGATTTTAAAAAAAGTTTATTTTCTTTCGGCTTGTTTATGGAGAATGTCACTATTAATTACTGTTGCTTTTTATTATAATGTTTTATTTTATTTTTTTTTTCTGAATAATGTAAGTAAATTACATGTGTATACACTACCTAACAAAAGTCTTTACAATCCCAGTTGTAAGAGTAAAAAATAATAACTTGACTTCTAGTTGATCATTTGGAAAAGTGGAAGAAGGTAGATTTTATTGATGAATCATCTGTTGAACTGCATCCCAATCCTTACAAATACTGCAGAAGACCTATTGGAACCAACATGGACACAAGATTCTCACAGAAATCACTTTTGGTGAAGGAAAAAAATCATTATTTGGGGTTACATTCAGTATGGGGGCATACAAGAGATCTGCAGAGTGGATGACAACATCAACAGCCTGAAGTGTCAAGACATTTCTGCTGCCCATTACATTACAAACCACAGGAGAGGGCAAATTCTTTAGCAGGATAGCGCTCCTTCTCATACTTCAGCCTCCACATCAAAGTTCCTGAAAGCAAAGAATCTCAAGGTGCTCCAGGATTGGCCAGCTCAGTCACCAGACATGAACATTATTGAGCATGTCTGAGGTAAGATGAAGCAGGAGGCACTGAAGATGAATTCAAAGAATCTTGATGAACTCTGGGAGTCCTGCAGGAACGCTTTCTTTGTCATTCCAGATGACTTCATTAAGTTATTTGAGTCGTTGCAGAGATGTATGGATGCAGTCCTCCAAGCTTATGGGAGTCATACACAATATACATTTTTTATCAACTGCACCATGACTTTGTAGTCTATACTGTGCATTATTTCTGTTAAGTGACAAGACTTTGTCTAAGCAAAGTCAGATCTTAATGTCCTAATTAAATAATTAAAAATCAAGGCATGATCATATTTTATTTTGGTAAAATAAGCATCATCTACAGGCCTTTGCCTTCATATAAGCCACTTCTGATGTCAAATGATCAAATAGTCATTATTTATTGTTCCTAAAACTTGGATAGGCGACAAGACTTTTGTCAGGTAGTGTATAATGGTTGTATAGGTTTCTTTAAAAAAAAGGCCAATTATAATTTGTTTTACAGCATTTCTGAATAGAATTTTACAGTTTGACTATTGTTTCTTGTTTTTTATTATTTGCGTATATGTTTTATTCATTATGATAAAATGTTTATGTAAAAAATCTTTACAGAAACATATGATCAGGGCAGTTTACAGGCTGTTCAGCTGGAGGATGGCACCACTGCGTATATTCAGCATATGCCTCAGTCCAACACCATCTTGGCCATCCAGGCTGATGGTACTGTATCAGACTTACAAACAGAGGGCACGATTGATGCCGAGACGATTAGTGTACTGGAGCAATACTCTACTAAGGTAAATATCCGTGGCCTGCCACTATTTAGATCACCAGATTGTTTATTTAGTTCTTCCTCTCTGACAGAACATTTTTTACAGACTTTTTGCATAAAGTGCCTATTTGTGTTATGCTTGAAGCATAAAAAATATATATTCATCATCATTTTGTCACCCTCATTTTGTTTCAAACTCACAAGGAATTTGTTTATCTTTGACACACAAATGAAGATATTTTGGTAACACTTTACAATAAGGTTATATTAGTTAATAAATTTACTAACATAAACAAACAATGAACATTACATTTATTACAGTATTTATTTTATTTTTGTTAACATTAGTTAATGAAAATAAAGTTGTTGGTTATTCATTCATGTTAACTCTCAGTGCATTAACTAATGTTAACAAACATGAATTTGGATTTTAATAATGCATTAGTAAATGTTGAACTATGATTAATAAATGCTGTACATGTATTGCTCATATTAGTTTATGTTAGTAAATACATTAACTAATGAAACCTTATTGTAATGTGTGACCGATATCTTTAAGAAATTTGGAAGGTTTTTTGTCATAGGCATCAAAGTGTTTTGAAAGACGTAAAAAAAGTACATTTCATGCGGATTAAATAGTTTAATATGATGGGACATGATTGATTTATGAGAAGACAAGGTTTAATTTAGTTAACAATGTGCATATATAAACATGGATTGGCAAATAAAAAAAGGTTTGAAAAGACATGAGGGTCTGAAAATGATGAGAGAATTTTCATTTTGTATTTAAGTTGCACTTTTAAAATGATTTGTATCACAGTTAATTTATTTCATCTTTACTTTATAGCAATTTTAACAATGTAGATCATGTCAAAGCAAATTACCATAGATGTTAATGTAGAGGAAGAATTTTCTGTTTATGTTAATGTAATCACAAATGTGTGTTTTTTTTTTTTTGCAGATGGAGGCCACAGAGTGTGGTACTGGGTTAATTGGTCGAGGGGACTCTGATGGTGTCCATATGCAGGTAGTGTCTGCACTCACATTGTTTTCTGCATTTACTAAATAATTCACTTATTAAGTCAGTAACTCACTTTTGTGTACTCAGATTGTACTGCAGGGTCAAGACTGCCGTTCACCTAGAATCCAGCATGTTGGAGAAAAGGCTTTCCGATGTGAACATGAAGGATGTGGAAAACTCTATACTACAGCTCACCATCTGAAGGTTAAATCATACAAGAGAGAAAATATTCGTATTCATGTTCAACTGAGGTCTTAGTATTTAAATGTTTACTTTGGCTGTGCAGTAATTTACCCACTTCTTGACTTCTATTATTTAGGTTCATGAAAGATCGCATACTGGAGATAAACCCTACATTTGTGATCATTTGGGTTGTGGCAAAAAGTTTGCAACGGGTAAAGGTTTTACCAAAAATAAAGCATTTCTTTTCTTTTGTATGGGTATTTTTACTTACTCTTTGCTGTTTTTAGGATATGGTCTCAAGAGTCATGTCCGAACACACACTGGAGAGAAACCGTATCGCTGTCAAGAGCTCAACTGCCTCAAGTCTTTCAAAACCTCTGGAGATTTACAAAAACACACAAGAACACATACAGGTGAATTACCAGACCTGCACCTGCAAAGGGATAGTTTAAAGGGATAGTTCACCCAAACATTTACAGTAAAATCTTCCTTTGCATGTTCCAAACCTGTTTTTTTTTCTCCTGTTAAACACAGAAGACGATATTTTGAAGAAAGAGGTTTTTCTTATTATAAAAGTGAGTGGATATCCAGTTTCAGCTTTCTTCAAAATATCTTTTATTGTGTTCAACAGAAGAAAAAAATACTCATAGAGGTTTGTGAAACCACTTGAGGGTGAGTAAACGTTCAATTTTGGGTGAAAGGTTTTATATATAGTACTATTAAAAAAATTTGTATTAAAAACATGGAGTATAATATTTTTTGTTGTTTATGTTGCTTAATGTTCATTTTGTAGGTGAAAAACCCTTTAAATGTCCATTTGAAGGCTGTGGGAGATCTTTCACAACATCCAACATTCGTAAAGTCCACATCCGAACTCACACAGGTGAAAGGCCGTATTACTGTGCCGAACCCAACTGCGGAAGAGCCTTTGCAAGTGCCACCAATTACAAAAACCACATGAGGATCCACACAGGTACTTAGTTTGATCTCTTCAATTGAAACCAGAAGCTTTAAGTTCACAAAACTATCATTTCAGACTATAAACTGAAAAAAGTGTCTTAATTTCATCATCTTTAGGTGAGAAGCCATATGTCTGCACTGTTCCTGGATGTGACAAACGTTTCACAGAGTACTCCAGTCTGTACAAGCACCATGTGGTTCATACGCCCTGCAAACCCTACAACTGTAATCACTGTGGAAAGACGTATAAGCAGATTTCAACCTTAGCTATGCATAAACGCACAGCACACAATGACACCGAGCCAATAGAAGAGGAGCAAGAAGGTTATTTTGAGCCTCCTGCAGGTCTGCTTATTTAAATCTACAGGAAAAAAACAATGCTTAAATGATACTGGTTAACTAACAGAGTTGTTTTATTATCGCATCTTTTACAGAGGCCATTGATGACCCCGGGTTAATGTATACTCCAACTGTGGTGGATGATGACTCTGGATCTGAGCAAGTGTCAGGATCTGAGATCATAGGGCAACATCATGTAGCTCTCATATCCCAGGATGGCACGCAACAGGTTAGTAATGACAACTAAGAGAACCTTTTTTGTATTTATTTAGGCTGACTGTTTATACCACAAAGACATTTTGTCATAATCAAACTAAACAGAAATTAAGACATATGGAGTATGCCAATTTTAGTCACATTATTGAAGTGCAGTACAGACATGTAAACACAGCAATCAAACTATTACCGTAATGTGGAATTTTCGCAACATTTTGTGACAGGATAGTCTATACACACACGGCTGTTTGACAGTTCTCTGCACCTACGGAGTCAGTGAAGGACCACAGACACCTACATAGTGAAATGCAGAGGTTTTTCCCCCATACAGCATGCAGGAATCAAATTCCATTAAAACAACACTCTTCCAGCAGCTCATCCTCGTATCCAATATCTCGTTTGTCACAGGGGGGCATGCATGAAATGTTCCTGAATAAAAGTAAAAGTGCCATACTACAGTCAACAAATTTAAAGTGAAACACCTGAAATTACATGAAACTCCGGAGGAAATGTGGATAGCGTGGTGACACAATGAAATTAATCGAATTATGTGCTATAACATGTCAAACGGGATCATGAAAGGAACATTCAAAAAGCAACTCATGTAAACACCTTAATCACATTATTGTCTTATTAAGATTAAGGTGAATAATTTGATTACTAATGACCATGTAAACATATCCATTGTCATCATGTGCATGATTTTTACATGTACAGTCTATATTTGAGCATGAGTAATGCAGTATTTTACATCAATTTCACCATGTTAATAAGGATCATTGTTATCTTTTCTCAAAACTTGTAAAAGATGCTGAAAATAAATGTCAGTTTTAGTACATTGTTGTCGTGTAAACAAACCCTTTGAGTAGAAAATTTGTTGCACATAATTATTAGTAACATTAGTGTATGTAATATTTATCAGAAATAATTCCAATAGACTACATGTAGATCTAAAAAAAACTGAAAAATTAACAAAAAAGTACAAAGCAAACTCAAAGTCTAGTGGAATTTACTATAAAATGTTGTAGCCTATTATCATACTGTAACTTACTATATACGTCAAGTCTAAACACTTTTATTTAAATTAAAACTGAAACTATTAGTGTGTGACAACAGGGTTATATAAATGGCTCGCCTGTGTCTCTTTCACCACGAATGGAAATGTGTGCACTTTGTGCATGGTTTGCTTGCTTGATACATATATAGTTTTTATGAACATGCTTAATAATTCAATTTATTTAAAATCATCTTTATTTCTATAGCACCTTTACTATGTAGATTGTGTCAAAGCAGTTTAACATAGAAGTTCTAGTAAATTGAAACTGCTTCAGTCCAGTTTTCAGAGTAGAAATTCAGTTCAGTGTCTTTTTAATGTTACTGCTGAAAGCCTAAACACTGAAGAACAAATCCAGTGCCAATGCGCCGCTCGACAAGTCCCAAACCAAGCAAGCCAGTGGCGAGGCACAAACTTTACCGATTGATAAAAGTAAAGGAAAAAAATCTTGAGAAAAACCAGGCTCAGTTGAGAATGACCAGTTCTCTTCTGGCCAAACTTCTTGTGCAGAGCTGCAGTCTTATAACACATTTTGAATTAATCATATATATATATATATATATATATATATATATATATATATATATATATTACGAAAAACAAATGTTCATAAATAAATTGTATAATATTTACTGTTGTAAAATCTGTCCATGCAGTTGTCTCTCCGGTAAATACTGAAAGATAACTTCCTGATAATGGTTGTTTTTTTCCCCCTTAGGTTCTGTCTCAAGCAGATATGCAGGCTATGGGAGGCACAATTACAATGGTAACACAAGAAGGAACCACCATAACAATCCCAGCCCATGAAGCAATGCTTTCCTCAGGAGGAGCACATTCAGTTACTATGGTGTCTGCAGACGGCACTGAGGGACAGGTAAATGTTTTTACTTTAACTAGCTGGTTTTCTACCTGTAGAATCTATTACTTTTGCTGAATACACAAACTTTATTTGCATTTTAGGTGGCCATCGTAACGCCGGATCTGGCAGCTTACCAGACAGAAGAAGGGGAGCTGATCCAAGATCAGGAACAGCATGAAGTTTCCACAAGCCCACACCCGGTCACACTGCTGGCTACCTCTAATGGCACACACATAGCTGTGCAGGTATAGAATAAATTTATATATATTTACACACAGACATACACATGCGTAATAGAATCTTTCTCTCAAAGACAGAGCCACATTAACACACACACACACACACACACACACACAGTTAGGAGGGGCTGGAAATCTTAAATCATATGTTTACTTAATGTATTTACCTACGAATAAATAATACAGACTGCAGTTAATGCTGTAAACCTTTAAGTCCCTTTTAGGGTGGAAACATGTAATTATTTTTGTTGGGGGTTCTTTCCATTAGGTGTGTGCTTTCAGGATGTGTTAAAGATGTCAGTTGAAACAGTATTCTGGACTGTTCTGGACAGTTCTATAGGTCTTGACTTTGGAAAGTTTTAAAACAAAATGTGCTATGCATCTCAGCAAAATGATTTAAAGTTAAGGCAGATTAAATATATTTCATACTTCACTACTTGTATTTCTTAAAGTCTTTAATCCAAAGCTGCAATGACTACGTTAGCATGGACATCAGTAATCAAACTATTTGCCTTAATCTGAATAAGACAATAATATGATTAGTGTTTACATGAGTTGCATTTTGATTGTTCCTTTAATGATCCAGTTTTACATGTTTTAGCACTTAGATCGATTAACATCATTGCGTCACCGCGCTATCTACATTTCCTCCGGAGTTTCATGTAATTTCAGGTGTTTAACTGCAGTTTGGCACTTTCACTTTCATTCAGGAACATTTCATTCATGTCCTCCCGTTACAAATGACATATTGGAAGCGAGTACAAAGTAATGACTGGTGAAAGTGTGTTGTTTTAATGGTATTTGATACTACACGCTGTATGAGAGAAAAAAATCTCTGCATTTTGTGTTGTGGGTGTCTGTGGTCCTTCACTGACTCAGTAGGTGCAGAGAATAGTGTCAAACAACCGTATGTGTACAGACTATTCTGTCGCAATATTCGGTGAAAATTCCTACATGTCTGTAATAGTTTGAATGCGGTGTTTACATGTCTGTACTGCACTTCAATAATTATGGAAAATAAGTGTAAAATGAGTAAAACCATCTTAAACAGCAATAAATAGCTGAAATTAGTAGCAGATAACTGTAAAATAATTATCCGCTTGTTAAGTGTGATGTCAAGCGAAGCGGATTCCAGGTCCAATTGCTCTGTCAAACTGTATGGGGAGACTCAACAAATGGTAATAATAAACGTTTACAATGCGATGTAATAATTTTGAAAGTCACAACTGCAATATAATTATTATATATATATATATATATATATATATATATATATATATATATATATAATATTTATATATAATGTGTGCCTAATATTCGATGGCCAAAAAAAAATTTTTTTTTATAAATTGTTAAAGTCCAGAGATTGATGTTTACACCATGATTTTATATAAAATTCACTTTAATTTGTGATATGACTAAAAGTCATAAATAATAAATATAGACAGTAGTACATTACATATGTCACCACTTAACAAACGGATAATTGTTGATTGCATCATTTGTTTTGTTTGTACTCTTGAAGAACTAATTGATTTAGTTGGTTTATTGCAATCAATCATATTGATTGTTATATTGATGTTCCATTCAGTTCTGATTAATGAGCTTTCATTGCCAACAATAGGAAAATGTGTTATTTGAGTGGTTCTGTGTTATTAGAACTGAATGATTGACAATTTTGAAATCATTTGTTATAATGAATCCATAAACAATTATTACATTTATCTCCAACTTTCTCCTCAGCTAAGTGATCATCCGTCCCTAGAAGAAGCCATCAGAATAGCATCAAGAATACAACAAGGAGAAACTCCCGGCATGGACGATTAACTCATGTTGTATAATTTATCAATGAACTAAAGGTCTCAAGGATTTGTGTGTGTGAGTGTGTGTAAGTCTAGGTATTGTAAAAATATTTTTTTTCTAATGCTGGCATCATGATCGCTATATATATCAAATATATTTTTTGTGTGGATATGTAAATAGCTGTTTTAAAAGTAGAGTTTTCTGTATATATTTGATTATGCTATTTTTTGCAAGCTGTTAAAAAAGGTCTATGATAATAATAAAAAAGCCAAAATGTAATGTATTTTTTTATTTAATATCAATGCAAATGGGATGTAGAGATGTAAGTCCTTCAGTTTGGAGATAAGTCATAAACTAAAAAAAAAACTGGTGGCATTTATTTATTGTACACCTTATAAACTTTTGGGGGCTTTCCGATTGTGGGTTTTATGTACAAATTTGACAGAACGACATACATAATGGAAAGTCCCATGAACATTGGTGATCACGATGATGCAAAAAATCATTATTAAGATTTAACGGGCTGTTTAAGTGATTACCATTGTTAACTGATGGCCACTGGTGAAGCTCTGCCATCAAAACAAAACCATGTGGCTAAATTACACCGTCATGAAAACAAACAAAATAATTAATCTTATCAATTATAATAAGATGCACTTTATACATCGTGTTCCTGTGCCACAAATAACGGATCTATATGTGCCCTAAGGCAAGCGGACATTTTTCTGATCAACTCAAAAGATCAAACGATACCATCAATCAGATGAAAGAAAAGCATTCGCGCCAAATTGAGGTCACATTCAGTGGATATGTCGGGGGAGGGCTTTGCTGACGTATCATCCTCAGAACCTCCTATCTTTTAAACTTTGGAAATCGACGCTCATTGGTGCACTTCGCGTCACATGACCAACGGTCGCGGGAAGACTTTGACCACGCTTGTTGGTGGGAGGAGTAGCTCGCCATTCAAACTACTTTTGTAAACATTATAGTCTTAAAGGATACTATTTTGGATGATCTGACATGTTTTGAGAGGTTTACGGTTTTGTTCTGCGTACCGCACATCGCTTCTCCGCTTATTAGGAATTGACTTTTCTAGTTTTTCGGATATTCAGTTGGAAGTTTCTGGAGCAGCCATTTTTTACCCGATACGTCTCCGTGGACGCTGGTTTGTACAATTTCAACGTCGATATCAGTTTCTGTATGCGGCTACACTGAACTTGTTTGGACTTGTCACGGAGTTATCACTCGCCAAAAGAAGATATTTTCACGGATAACGTTAATCTATAACGCGGACTCTTTTTCAAGTTTGGGGATCACTTCTTGCGCTCCGGTTGTTGCATCGCTGGATCGGTATTAACGTTAGATATGAGTATCTAAAATAAAATTACAGTATCTCTGCTCGATTTGCCAGCCTACTGGGCTGGTTTTAATACGTATACACAGTTTACTTTGAAGTTTTTACGGTATATAGCGGAAAATAGCTGAACTTTAAACCGAAAATATGAGTATCGGGGCTGGGAGACACGGCAAGTCTCCAAATCTTAAACCCGTTCGCCAGAAGCTGCAGTTTTCGGCTAGTGACGGGGAAGAGGACAGTATTGAAGACGCAAACAACAGCACCGGGGCCGAATCGGGTTTCACGGAGCTGGACTCTCCAGTGCCTATGCGGCGCAGCCGAGAAAAGAGGCCGGAGGACCTGGGCAACAGTAGCCCGCTAAGCCGAAATAGAGACGACGACGAGTCCTGGGATGAAGAAGGGTTCGGCTCGCCGTCTCGGGTGAAACCAGCTTTTTACATGAAAAGCTCTCCATCGCCACGGAAAAGTCCTCAGGCGTACGATAGTTCACCCGAGAGGAGTTACATTCACGATGACATGGAAGGCTCCAGCTCGCCTATCCCGGACTGTCCCGATACACCACCCCACAAAACCTTCAGAAAACTCCGTTTGTTTGATACCCCCCACACCCCAAAGGTTTGTTTTTTTTCCCAGTTAACGTTATTCGCAAAAAAAATTGTTTGTGCATTTTATGTAAAAGTTTAAAAGTTTACACTTTTTGTTTACATTTGTAAAAATTGTTTTTCCTCGAGTTTTTTCTCCCCTCGGTCATTGTTAATATTTGAAAGGCAAAGTAAATAGTCATGGTTTGAAAATAAATTAGCATTACCCTGTGGACGAGCTCACCTAGTGACCTAGAAATGGGCTAACTGTACAACAGTTGCGTAACAATTTTAGTGAATCAGTCTATTGATACCAGAACATCATTACATCATGTCTACCGCACAGGCGTTTCCTTGTTTTTCTGTTGAAACTGTTTTAGCGTAGTTTCATGTGCTCTGCTAATTAAAATGAGTGTTAACTGTGCATATTATTGTATTTACAGAGCTTATTGTCTAGGGCCAGGACGATGGGCTCGACGAGCCGGAGAGTCGCCCTCTTTAAGAATGTTGATTCAACGAGTAAAGCCTGTCTGGACGGTAAACGAAACCAGACACCCCGAGTAAACATCAACCCCTTCACCCCGGACTCTATACTGGTGCAGTCATCGACACTACAGAGAAACAACAGGAAACGATCACACTGGAATGAGTATGTTGACTAAAGTTTAAAACGTCTTTTCCTCGTGTATTTAAAGCTCAACGTCCAGGTTACTGACTGCTGTGAATTAGTTTTAACACAATGAAACACAGTGCTAAACTTGGACAGGTGTGGCACGGGTCGCAGGACAGTTCGTTAAATCCGTTTACAAATATTGTTCCAGGACAAAAAGTTGGCGAGGAACCAAACCCTCGTGTTCGCTTACCAAACACGCCATGTGCTTAGTCAGGCCTCTCTGCTGCCCCCTGTCGCCTGATGTGTTCAAGATTTAGATTTTTTTTCTAATACATTTTTCCCTCTTCTACAGTTCATGTGGGGAAGACATGGATGCAAGTGATGCCGAGATTGAAGATGAGCTGATTCCACCTTCAAAGGTAAAACCTAAGCTATATATACAAGTCATTTTTATTATTGGACAGTTTTTAAGCTTTTAATTATTTTTTAATCTGTTGATACATTTGAAATCCACCATTAAATTGTATATTTAGATTTAAATAGAAAATTTATAATGTGCTTGACCAAAAACTAATTTTCTTTTATTATATTTATTATTATTATTATTTTAGGTGATGCTAACCCTCTTTTATTATTATTATTATTTTACTTCAGTCTAAATTTTTTTTCTGAAGCAAAAAAAAAAGACTTCTAAGACTTGTTTTGGTGCATTCCTAATGTGTCTAATAAATTCTCTACAGAGGATTACAATGATGGAGAATAACATGATGTCCAGATATGCATCTGAATTCCATGAGTTGGAGAAGATTGGCTCTGGAGAGTTTGGTTCTGTTTTCAAATGTGTCAAGAGGTTGGATGGCTGTATTTACGCCATCAAACGTTCCAAAAAGCCTCTGGCAGGCTCTGTGGATGAGTAAGTGGACATTGTACCTTCTTGCTTTTCAATAGCACTAACCAAGTTGAATTATTGGTTTTAATTAATGCTGTGAATTCACCCCTATAGGCAAAACGCACTTCGTGAGGTATATGCACATGCTGTTCTTGGACAGCACCCCCACGTTGTGAGGTATTATTCTGCCTGGGCAGAAGACGACCACATGCTGATCCAGAATGAGTACTGCAATGGTGGAACCCTGTCTGATGTCATTGCCGAGAACAACAGACGCATGCACTTCCTGTCTGAGTTGGAGCTGAAGGATTTGCTGCTGCAAGTTTCTCGGGGACTCAAATACATTCACTCGACAGCCCTTGTTCACATGGATATCAAGCCAAGTATGTATTTGCTTGTTTAACACTTTAGAAATATTGTGCTGATGTTATAATGATCTGTTGTTGTTATGGTTGTTTTTTGTGCTATAATTTGTCTTTTGTTCATTTCTTTCAGGCAATATATTCATTTCACGCAAACCTGCTGCTAGTGTAGAAGAATTTGAAGATGAAGAAGATGGCCCCACGACAAATGTGGTGTACAAAATAGGTAAGACACTGAAATTGAATCCCTTGCATGATAACTTGATTGGAAAATTCATAGTGGACAGGATTTTTACATGGTCTTTTATTTCAGGCGATTTAGGCCATGTTACAACGGTTACTAATCCACAAGTTGAAGAAGGTGACAGCAGGTTCCTTGCCAATGAAGTTCTTCAAGAGGTAAACACTTTTATACATTTAAGTTTTGTTTATATTTATCTTGTTTTAAATTAAATTTTGTGTATTAATATTTATTTTGCATTCTTTCCTGCAGGATTATAGTAATTTGAAAAAAGCAGATATATTTGCCCTTGCTCTGACTGTAGTCAGTGCATCCGGAGCAGAGCCCCTTCCCACCAATGGAGAAAAGTGGCACAAAATCCGACAGGGCATTTTGCCCCATATCCCTCAAGTGCTTTCTCAGGAATTTTTAAGCTTGCTGAAGGTACGGCTTCTACCACAAGATATTCCTATATAGATGTAATTCTGCACATTTTTTTATTTCTTTTTTTTCTATTCTGGTTTTGAGTTTTTGTAGAAGATGCTGTATTGGACAAACATTTGCTCAAAGGAGAAGAACCCCCAAATGTCAATATTGCAACAGAAAGCAAACTGTTAAACATGCGTGTTAAATCGCCTATTTTGTAATGTCATTGGACAACTTTTTTTTTTATCTGGAGAGACTTTAAATGAAATATTTTTAAACGTGAAAATTTGTTCAATTTTTATCAAAAATAAACAGTTTTTTTTCTTTTATTATTATTATTATTATTATTATTATGTATTTTGTTTTTCATATTTATTGCTGTTGATTTACCTTTTAATTGTTATAATATTTTTATAATTTATAGAAAAGTGATATTTATAAAATGTAAACATTATCTGTTTTTTTTTGCCATGACATAGCCAGAGAAGCTGATATGGCAATAAACTCAATTCTCCCCATACTGGTTTTGAATGTCTGATTTAAAATGTCAATATCTCTCTTGACAGCTTATGATTCATCCTGACCCAACACGCCGACCCTCGACCTCAGAACTTGTCAGGCATCCTGTACTTTTGACTGCATCCAGAATGAGTGCTGACCAGCTGCGTGTAGAGCTTAATGCAGAGAAATTCAAGAACGCACTTTTGCAGAAGTATGTTATCACCAAAAATATTCTATCTGTCTGTCTGTCTATCTATCTTTTTATACCCTTAATGCTTTCATTTATAAGAGGTAGATTCTTACCTGGATTTAGAATTGTTGCCTGCTAAAATCATTCTAAAGGCATTTTTAAAACATTTCAAAAGGCTACTCAATAAGATTTTTATAATCGGAAGAATTTTAAATGATATATCAATGATGTATCATATATCAAACTCAAATCATATCTAATTGTAGTTTTTAATGTAAAGTGTTTTGATTGTTTGTTTTTATGATTGTATTGATATCTATTTGATCTGTTTTCATTTTGCCATAAAATAGGCATAAGCGTGCTGACATGGCAATAAATTAACAAACTAAAAGAAAAGGCTCTTGATGGAAAGGTTCTATGTTGGAATGAACTAATAATAATTGTTTATGTTTTTTAGGGAGCTGAAGAAAGCTCAGATGGCGAAGGCTGCAGCAGAGGAGAGGGTTCTGACCACAGACCGTGTTCTTACACGGTCCACAATCCAGTCCAGCTCTAGAGCTTCTCGACTCATCGGGAAAAAGATGAACCGATCTGTTAGTCTCACCATTTACTGAACTGAACTCCAGTCTAAGGAGATGACCAATCCTGAGTTGTAACTACAGTGGTGCTTATGAAAGAGAGGTGCTTCTGCACACAGACTATTTTGACTAGCCAGAAGAGTGAGACGGACTGTCCTGTGACTTATAGTGCTTATACTGTTTGGTACAAGTGCCGTGGTCTTTACTGAAGATTGGGTTCTTCTGCATTACATTAGCAAAAACCTTTGAGCATATAATGCAGATCTGCCTTGCCATTTAGGTTTGCCTTTATAAAATCACCTGACAGAATTGCCTTAAAATGGACACATTTTTAGTATAGTTCTGTCCTCCTGATCTTTGCTTTTAAGTTCCATAGGTAAGGGTCAGAATGGTCTCCCTGCACTTGCTTTCTCAAAGGTGCAGTGTTGCTCTTTACCAAATGAGAGATGTGTGCCCCTGTTGAGCCCATTTATATGTGAATGTACCAGATCAAAGATTTGTGCACCTTACTGCCTGTGAAAAAAGAAACGCCTGTTGGGCCACAGAAGCTGGGGCTTGAGTTGGATTGCCATTAAATTGAGCACTTTGGAGGCAATGGAGAGCTTGCCACAGGAAGCCTGCTGCTATTCATGTTCGTCTGTATTCAGTTAGGGTTGGAGGATTTGTATTTTAAAATTAAACTTTAAATCATTTTATCCATCCGAACAAGCAAGCAATATTTTGAGCTCATTATTCAAATCTGTTTGCTCCAGTGTCTTTTTTTGTTGCAGATTACATCCATAGTTTTTTCTTTTGAATTAACCATGTGGCAAATGTATGCTTAACTGCAAGCAAACAATGATTTAAATGTACATATGTCATTCAAATCTCCAACCCTGTTTGTAGCATTAAAACAATCTTTGTCCAGTTCATCAAATGTCTTTTAGTAAATAATGTATAATTTTCACTTATGTCATTTCATTCTCATTGCTAGGGTACTGTTTAGATTATTTGGTCTTGACTCATTTTGTTTGTAAATATGTTCATTTTAATAAACCCTTCACCCCTATTTGTCAATTTTGCTTAGTTTTTCTTAAACATATAAATGGGAGTTGGTGTTGGTTTTTAATCCAGTTTTTGGGTTGTATTAGTTTCTGTTGCACAGCTGTAGCTCAGTAAGTAATATCAACGTTTGATTCAATCTAGAGTAAAATATATATTTTTTTGCTTTTATACTGTCACATTTTGATATTAAGGCATTGGAACAGAATGTTTTGTTAACCATTAGCAAATGTAACTTGACTTTTTTTTCACTTATAATCTAGAAGTTGTGCTTTTTCTTAATTGTCTGGAATAAGGGTATGTCATGTAAACTACTTGTTAAAGCAAATATTTGAGCAATGAACTATTTAGTAGCAACTATGTGGTCAAAAGAGCTTAACTGAAGTTAAACGGTTGCATTAGACTTTTAAGTTGGGACGATGTATAGTTGGTGCCAGACAGGCAGGTATTTCAGACACTTCTGATCTACTGAGAGGTTTTTCGACTGTCGGATGAGACATTCAACCGAGGTCCTGACTCTGGTCATAAAAAAAATCCCATGGCACCCCAGAGTCCTGGATAAATTCCCTCTTGGCCCTTAACCATCATGGCCTCCCACATCATCCCCATCCACTGACTTAGCTCTATCACTGTCTCTCCACTCCACCAATAGCTGGTGTGTGGAGAGCGCACTGGAGCTGTTGTCCTGTGGCTGCCGTCGCATCATCCAAGTGGATGCTGCACTGGTGGTGGTGTGAAGAGAGCCCCTTCATGATTGTGAAGAGATTTGGGTGTATGGCCATACATGATAAATGCGCTATATAAATACACATTACTTTACATTTGTTACATGTTCCCGCACAATCACTTCTAGGATTTACAAAAAAATTGTAAAAAAAAAAAAAAAAAGAGATATAACATTCATTTTACCTTTGGCTTAGTCCAGGGATGTCAAACTCAATTCCTGGAGGGCCGCAACCCTGCACAGTTTAGTTCCAACCCTGCTTAAACACACTTACTGGTAGGTTTCAAACAAGCCTGAAGGACTCAATTACTTTGGTCAGGTGTGTTTAAATAGGGTTGGAACTAAACTGTGCAGGGCTCTGGCCCTCCAGGATTTGAGTTTGACATCCCTGGCATCAGGAGTTGCCACAGCGGAATGAGCCAGCATGTGATTTACACAGCGGATGCCCTTCCAGGTGCAACCCAGTACTGGGAAACATCCATACACACTCATTCACACATGCACTATGGCCAATTTTAGTTTATTAAATTCACCTATAGCGCATGTCTTTGGACTGTGGGGAAAACCCATGCAAACACCGGGAGAATATGCAAACTTCACACAGAAATGTCAACTGGTTCAGAAAAATGCCTTAATGCCTGGTTTGTAACAAAGCATGTCTGTATGCACACATCAAACCTTGAAGCAGATAAGTTACAACAGCAGAAGAGCACACCTATTCAACTCCAGTCATTTGAAAAAAAAGTATATTTATATAGGCTGATAAAAAAGAAGAGCTGTCAGTTTTGATTTTCACAGTGATTTTTAAAAACTTAAAAAAGTATTTGAATTTGTTGTATTTGTGTTGTTCAATAACATGCATTTTTGAAATCTTTGAAAATATATAAAATGTATGTTTAAGTAGTCTTTGTTGATTGGTTGATGCGGAAATAAAGATATTCTTAATGTTACATGAATGTATCTTCTAGGATTGAAATATATGGAGGGTAAACTATATTTTAAAATGTTAAAAATGGTCTATGTATTTGTAGAAAATATATTTGTTAATTTATTGTTAAATATATTTGAGCAAATATATTTTATGGCCATTTTTTATTTTGAAATATACATGAAAATATAAAGTTTTACCGTGTGGGACAGTAGCCTACAACATGCCAGCAGACAATAACCTGGAGGACGAGGACCGCCAGAGTTTTTTTTTTTGTGTGTGTGTGTGTATGTGGCACGAATTCACATTACTCAAACAGGTTTTGATATTTTATGGTAAACAAATATTGACAAAAAAAAAAGTGCCCTGTGTTTGTCGACAGCATAACCCCCTACAACAGAATAGAAGATACAAGATTTCTACATTTCTGAAGGGAGCTGATCATAACATTATTTATAAAACTGTAATAGAAACTTTTTGTAAGCAACACTTTTCACATTTTGATACCAGCAGACAAGCTAATCTGGTGCAATAAATCACTGCAGAAAATGTCACTAAAATTGATCATTTAAACCCCAATTAAAAACATATAAGGGGATTAACTGTCAACTGTTTTTGCAAAGTATTAAACAAAGACACAGTACTATATCACCTCTATCAGGATATATAAAATAGGTGAAAGAAATGATTAGAAATAAACAACAACAAAAATCAGCCCTCCACCCCTGTTTATTATATGATATAGATTCCATCACCACCACCAAATTGAAACACAACAGTTCTCCCAGCCTGTAACGCTGACTCCACACCCAACCGCACATCCTCCTCTTCCTCCTCCTTCAATTTCTCTAAATCCTTCTTGATCTTGTCCTCCTCATTCATCATCTCCCATTTTGTTATTTTACTTTTCCTCCCCCTCCGTCTGTTCTTCTTTGTCTTCTCTTTCTCAACCCTTTTCTCCTTCCTCTCCTTTATTGTCTTCTCTTTCTCAACCCTTTTCTCCTTCCTCTCCTTTATTTTCTTCTCTTTCTCAACCCTTTTCTCCTTCCTCTCCTTAATTGTCTTCTTTTTCTTTCCATAACTCTCTCTCTTCCGTCTCTTGTTCTTCCACTTCTCATCCTGAATTCTCTTTTTCTCCTTCTCACTCATCTCCTCCTCCTCCTCAATTCTATTCTCCTCCTCCTCCTTAGTGTTCACCTCCTCCATCTCCTCTTCCTCCGTCTGTGCCATCTTCTTCTCCACCATCTCAGTTTGATCTATTTCCTCCTCCTCTTTTATTGTCTCCATCTCTTTAACAATTTTCTCCTTCCTTTCCTCCTCTTCCTCAGTTTTCTTCTTTTCAATAATTGCCTCCTCTTTCTTTCTGTTCCTTCCTCTCCTCCCTCGTCTAGTCTTCCTTGTCTTTTTCCCCATCATTTTCACCTCCTCCTCAATGTTCTCCTCTTTCTCCTTCACGATCTCCTCTTGATCATCTGTTAAAAGAGAAATGATTGCAGTTTACACATTCAGAGGGTGTTAAACTCCAGGTGAGGGGAAAATAATACGCTTTATTAATAAAATTACAGACAAAAAATATATCAACATAAATATAATTATTTACCATAAGTGTCTTGTTTTGCTGAAATGGAAAGCGATTTTTGCTCCTTTTCCTCATGATTTTTCTCCTCATCCCTGATCATCTTCTCCTCTTTTTTCTCCTCCTCCCCCACATCTGTTATTTTCAAGATGTTAAACTCCAGGTAAGACCAGAAAACAACAACTTATTTAAAGCATTAAGGTCTATTATTTACCATCATAGCATGTATCTGCTGAATCACCCAGAGTGAAGCAGAACATTGCTTTGAAAAATGAAGCAATACGGCTTCTTTTCTTCTTTTTCTCCTCCTTTTTCTCCTCTTTCTTTTTCTCCTCCCTCACCTTTTTCTCCTCCTCTCTCTGCTTCTTTTTCTCTTTCTCCAGATCTACTTTAGAAAGTCAATTATTGTAGTAGCACTTTTTTCCTTAATACAAGCTGTGTTTCTCTTTTCATGTGTTCACAGTAATGATCAATCTACAAGTTATTTAGTGCAGTAACACATCCTTAAGTTTGTATTGTCTGAGTATTTTTTTGTTTAAAAGTAAATCAGGTTTAAATGACAAGTGCATGGTGATGAAAGTTACACTGTTATTTTTGCCCCACTGCTAATACCCTTGTATTTCACTTCCATCAATTTTATCAAATAAAGGCATACTGCCAATAACGATTAAGACAATTCTAAATAAGTACATTTCATATTGTTGGGTTACTTTTGAAACATTTGATGAAACCCAAATCCAAAATGAACATGCAATTTAATATATATATATATATATTTAGATAAAGATAAAGGACAAAATATGATGTGGTTAACATATTCACAATGTCAGATATTTTTAAAATAAACAAGATTAAGCTATTACATCTAGCACATAGGGCAGCGCGGGGCACAAAGTAACGAGGGATAAAATGTAACACAGAGTTTTAAGGTATTTGCTCAGGGTTAACCATGGTATGCTTCCGAAGTTTTCACCACAGTGTTGACAGACGTCTTCCTGCCAATTATTGAAAAAGTTTGGCTAAATTTGGATGAGAAACAGAAAAAACTATTTTTGCAGCATAAAAATATTTTTATTACAGTCGATTTTTTTATTTGAAAAAAATCTGTGAAAGTATTTATGTAAAATCTTATATTGTTGTGATTACCGTCTTCTAGTTAAAAGATGGAACCATTTTAGAAAGGTGTAAAAAACACACAGTGAGTGCTAGCCAGTTCTGAGGAAAACATGACACAGCAGGTTAGTTGTAACAGGGTGTTACAAATAGGCCAAACACTGTAGGACACCTATTGAACTAACAAAATAACTGTTGAATTTTGAGTGTAATGTTGAGAACTTCTTAAATAAAAAATGTTTTTAATAGAAAATCTTTTTTAATAAAAAAAATAATTGTATTGCTTATTTTGCAAATAAAGGCATTGTATAATAATGGATAATACTGCAAATAAATCCAAATGAGTTCATCCAATAGGTAAATAAACAAACATACTGTGATATGTAGAATTAAAAAAATAGCTACTGAGGAAATACATGATTTAAAATAAGCTAGATTTAAATTAATTGTATGAAATCTGACTTTTTATGCATGTGTTACAACTAACCCTTGTTTGTTACAACTTGCCCCGCAAGTGGGGTAAATAGTAACATTTTTACTCCTGGCACTTTTGGCAATACTGCACAGAAACCATAGATCCGGCGATCATACTTTCAGTGCTTCTTTGTAGGAGAGGCTTGTGTGTTGTTAGTAAAAAAATATGGTTTATCTAACCCCTTTACTTTGTTCGTTTGGCCCAAACCAAAAAGTGTTACTTTGTGCCTCGCTCTCCCCTATTTTGTTACTTTGGTTTACTATGTTTTAGTTACTATATTGTTTAGGGGCTCTCGATCCACTCAGTATTTACTTACGCTCAAGTGTTTCCTTTATGGTTTTCTTTCTTCTGAACAGCAAACAAGACATTTTGATATAACAATTGCTATCCGTTGAAACCGTGAAATATCGACCATGTACCGCTACTACAAACCAACAAAAGATTTCTCGGTGCTGCACAGCGTTCGGTGTACACTGGAACGCGTTCTAAATGAGGTTCTAAACATCTACTACTGTAACTATGGCAACAAGACACCGCAAACGCCACATAACTGAGTGAGGATAATGGAAAGCAAATATCGTTAGACGTACAAATCCATATAAACGGAATAAAAGCGGGTTTAAGTGTTGTTAAAAACACGTTAAATATAATTTGACATAGCTTATCCCTCGGCCCTGGAGTGCCACTGTACTGCAAATTTTAGCTTTAATTTTCCTAACGTGGAAATATAAATAAGACCTGAATTAGGTGTTTAATTGCAACTGGAGTTACATTTTTCGGGACAGTGGCCATCCAGGACCAAGTTTGACACCACAGACTGGATACAATCGGTCCCACTTACACATACCTGTTAACATTGGGGGTGAATTAAGGGTGATTGGGACATAAGGTTGAATGGGACAGTATAGCCATACAGATTGAATTTTTTTTTTGCCTGATGAGTGAAAATATGTTTTTTTTGGCCAAGTCCTTGCTTTGAGACTGTTTAATCAATATTGCATGCCCTCATTAGTGTGACATCATCTCACTGGGTGGGGCAAGCCTAAAAAAGGAAGTTGATGCTGCAGCACATGAGGTGAGGAAAATGACATAAGCTTTAGCTAGTTTTCATAATAAGGTAATAAAATTGTTATATCTAAAATATTACAGAAACCTTTGATGGAAACATGAATATGATGTACTACTGCAACAAAATTAGTAAAAAGTTTGTTAATATCATGTTTTCATTTTTAGTATTAGGTTGTTTTTATTTTGTCTCATCCACCCAAACGCAATTTGGGTGGATGGGACAGCATGGTATTGGGTGATTGGGACAGTGCTGAAAAGCTATGCTAATCAAGAAAAAGATCAAGCTTTATATAGAAAATCAATGTGTATGCTCTGTATGCCTCCTCATTTGTGCAACCCCTAAACAACCACAAAAATCTTACAGTAGTACACCATATTCATGTTGCTATCAAAGGTTTGTGCAATAGCTAGCTGTGCTTATTAGCCCTAATAAACACACCAAATCTAACAGTAAGTTTTGCCTTTAACATAATTAACAATCCTAACCAGCCTTGCTTAATTTAAGCTATTTGCAAATTAGAATGGCACCAATAAGACAGGAAGAGAGATGTAGGAAGAGAGCAAAAGGGAGAGCACAAGGAGAGAGCAAAAAATACAACAAATGGAGTGAAGAGAGAATGGAGGCAATTGAAGAGTATAGAGAGGAAGTTGAGGCAGGGAACAAACCCAAGTTAAGGTTTTTGGCCAGAGCGTGGAACATCCCAAAATCAACTTTGCAGAGGCGAGTGAAAGGAGTTGTAAAG
>CAIGQZ010032545.1:10512528-10526320 GCA_903798205.1 Danio tinwini | reverse complement strand
TATATGCAGACGCTCAAAAAAAGTCCTTGTGGCAAATTCAGTGAGAATAATGGCCATTGATGTGGTGCATTCCTTCAGCGGCGCGCGCTCATCGCTGAGTGGTGCTCGAGCAGCGGGTTCAGCAGTTGTGGTTCTGCTAAGGTCATGTGACGACTCTATTGTAAAATCTCATGAGAAAACAGTCCACATCAAATGCGACGCCAGTCAGCAGACGGAGAAACTACCTCTGAAAATGGGACTAAGGGACGAGCTTCTCAAGGCAATCTGGCATGCCTTCACAGCCCTGGATGTGGATAAAAGTGGGAAAGTATCAAAATCTCAGCTGAAGGTTTGTCGTTTTGCTTTTGAATTAATCGTGTTTTCTTTGTGTTTGTGCACCGGAGTCTAAACATTGTTTTTAACGCTTCACTGGAGGGAATTCTTTCAGTTTAAGGACGCGTGAATCATATATAGCCACACGCTAACTGTAAATGTACAACTTAGTCAAACTCTTTGACACAAACTTGACGTTACGTTATTTCTGGGATAGAGAAAGCTGTATTTTGCATTAAAGCTAATTGTGCTGTGTTACTGATGAAGAATTAAATATCTAACGGCAGTCTAAATATTAACACATTTAGTTACGTTTCAACCCCTTCCCTAAACTTTGACCTTGTTTCAGACACTTTCTGCCATTGTATCAATGAAATTGACATTTGTTTTGCCACTTCTTTTGCTAAAGATAAACGTTTCCACTTCATTTATAAAAGATTTTACTGTATGTTTTAAATCAGTTTAATACAAAGTAAGCTAAAATGATTTGTAAAGTTAGTTGGATTCAACTTCAACAAAATTTAAGCAGGGTTTTTCATAGCTGTATAAACACTGTATTAATAGTTGTATAATGTAATGGATGTATGCTTTTCTAAATTATTACATCTTCACCAAATGAATAATCAATATTCAAAAATAATAATTATTAATAACTTTTAAAGCACTCATTTAGTGAATAATTATTGAATATTGAGCAATTCCATGCAAATGTCAACCTTGCCATTACGTTTTTACCAAAATAGCTAATTTAGTTTTGTGCAGGCTTGTATTTTAAAGTATTTTAAAATTACTCAAAAATCTCTCTGTCAGTGTTCTCAAACAATTATATTTGATTTACTAAAGTCACACAAGTGGCAATTTCACATTCGTCACATCCATAACAAAGCTTTTTCCTCAAAAATGCAATAATTTTTTTTTAAATTAATGTTTAAATTTAATTTTGGTTAGCATTATGTCTTTTGGGTTGTGCAGTTTAATTCACAGAATTTTCACAAAGTATGTTGTATACTGTAAACTTGCAGACTTTTTTGGTCACATTCATAACACATGTTTATTTTTCTCATTTAAAGTATATAAAAAAAAAATGTGTACAGATTAATATTTTACTGCTTCCATAACTCTGTGGTTAGTTGTTTTGGAAAATATAAACAGATGTGTCAATATAAAGTCAACATGTACATTCTCTGTGAATTTATGTTTTGAGATTTACTGCAAATGTCACATCCATAACGCTGGAATTGCTCTATTACTTTCTTTCAGGTGCTTTCCCATAACTTGTGTACAGTGATGAAGATCCCTCACGATCCTGTAGCTCTAGAGGAACACTTTAGAGATGATGATGAAGGTCCGGTTTCCAATCAGGGATACATGCCTTACCTGAACAGGTTCATTCTGGACAAGGTGAGCGCCTTTGTTATTGTCCAAATATGCTGAGGTTTGAAGTTTGCAAATGTTCCCTGAGTGAAAAATAATTTTGGGACCAAAACATTTGGATTTTGTGCGACCCGGTGGCGCAGTGGGTAGCGCTGTCATCTCACAGCAAGAAGGTCACTGGTTCAAGCCTCGGCTGGATCAGTTGGCATTTCTGAGTGGAGTTTGCATGTTCTTCCCGTGTTCACGTGGGTTTCCTCCGGGTGCTCCGGTTTCCCCCACAAGTCCAAAGACATGTGATTTGGGTAAGTTAAATTGTCCATAGTGTATGTGTGTGAATGAGCGTGCATGGATGTTTCCCAGTGATGGATTGGGCATCTGCTGCATAAAACATATGCTGGATAAGTTGGCGGTTCATTCCATTGTGGTGACCCCTGATTAATAAAGTAGCTAAGCCGACAAGAAAATGAATGAATAAATGAACATTTGGATTTTCCCACATTTGAACCTTTTACATAGTTTTTCTGTCTGCTGACGTAGTGAAATAATAATTTGAAGGCCATTCTTATTATAAACAGTACATGTTAATACATTCATATAAATATTGTAGTTCTTTTATGCATTTTCCTATCATAATGTTATTATGTTGTTGATCCATACACTATATTATAAATATATATTTTTTAAGTATAAGTTAAGAATTTTCTTATGAAAAAGTGGTCATGGTACACTAATCCTAATTTGACTAAAGCAACTGGTGCGTTTAGATCTAAAGTAAATGTTAGATAATGAAACTCTTCCGAGCATGAGAATTAGTGTTGAAAGTACATGGAAGAACTGCTTTCTTTGTAATTTCTCATTTTCTTGTGCAAAAGGAAACAGACGGAGGGAAGAGATTTCACAATGCACCACAGAGCAGCTTAGTTCTGGCTTTTAAGACTCATTTATTTGCTTGTTGAAAGGTATAGTAGGCAACGTTGAAGTTGAATGCCTAAAATTCTGATAATGGAAAGTGAGATTATACCCTTTGCCTATTTTCTGTTCGCCTGAGGTTTTGTGTTTGGGGGATTTACATCACTAGCCACATATTGTCAGCGTTCTCTGGTCACACTTTTACCTCTAATTGTGCAGCTGTGTGACTGACTAAACATTCACTCCACCCTGCTGCAAGGAGACCCGCCTTTCCCTTTTCTTTGCCTTCCATTTTGACTTCCAGCCAAGCAATTTAACTTGTGGTCAGTGAGAGAAAACAAGTTACAGTGCTTTACTTTTTATAGCGTTACACTCAGACCTGTACACACATAAACACAATTTGCCCTATGCATGAGAACGTACACAAGCAGCATAGTTTCACATCTTAATTCTCACAGTTAGATGACTTGATTGTGCCAATTTGGGGAAAATTATGCCCCTGCACATTTCTCACCATTTCAGCTCTCTTGATTCCAGGAATGCATTTTCTATAAAGCACTCTGATGTCACTTGAGGAACAAAAGAGCACAGACCCACTTCACAAACATCAGACCAAAATAGTGACTCTGTCAAAAGTGCCTAGTGTGGTGTGACCCAATTTTCTAAATATGTTTTGTGGTTATGTTCTGCTAGAAACATGTTCAAAGTTTTGTTTCTCATGCTACACTACCTGACAAAAGTCTTGTCGTCGATCCCAGTTGTAAAAGCAACAAATAACAACTTGACTCTGTTTGGAAAAGTGGCAGAAGGTAGATTTTTTTTAGATGAATCATCTGTTGAACCACATCACAATCATTACAACTATTGGAACCCGCATGAACCCAAATCAGTCAAGTTTGGTGAAGGAAAAATCATGCTTTGGGGTTACATTCAGTATGGGGACGTGCAAGAGATCTGCAGAGTGGATGGCAAAATCAACAACCTGAGGTATCAAGACATTTGTGCTGCCCATTACATTACAAACAGCAGGAGAGGGCAAATTCTTTAGCAGGATAGCGCTTCTCATACTTCAGCCTCCACATCAAAATTCCTGAAAGCAAAAAAGGTCAAGGTGCTCCAGGATTGCCCATCCCAGTCTCCAGACATGAACACTATTGAGCATGTCTGTTGTAAGATGGAGGAGGCATTGAAGATGAATCCAAAGATTCTTAATGAACTCTGGGAGTCCTGCAAGAATGCTTTCTTTGCCATTCCAGATGACTTTATTAATAAGTTATTTGAGTCATTACAGAGATGTATAGATGCAGTCCTCCAAGATCATGGGAGTCATACACAATATTCATTCTTTTCCCACTGCACCATGACTTTATATTCTATACTGTACATTATTTCTGTTAAGTGACAAGACTTTTGTCTAAGCAAAGTCAGACCTTACTGTCCTAATTAAATAATTAAAAATCAAGGCATGATCATATTTTATTTTGGTAAAATAAGCGTAATCTAGAGGCCTATGCCTTTCATATAAGCCACTTCTGATACTAAATGATCAACTAGAAGTCAAGTTTTTATTTGTTGTTCCTAAAACTTGTATAGGTGACAAGACTTTTGTCAGGTAGTGTATGCTTTTCTTAAGGCGATGGTTAAATAACAGTCAATGGATTAATAACTAAAAATTGACACATTCATTTAGCAATGAAGCATAATTAATTAATTTCTTTATCATGAAAATCATGAAAATAATGTATAAAATTTTTCATGATATAAAAAAAATTAACAATCAACACAAATGTTTTTGAATAATAAAAGTACTAAATGTTTCTTGAGCATAGCATTAGAATTTATTAATCGTGTGACACTGACACTATTCAGTGTGTTTACATGCACAATAATAACTCATAGGCCCACACGGAGTCTGTGCGTGCAGAATTCTGCAGATTTTCCGCAGATTTTCAGCAGATTTTTAGCCCATTATTAATTCTGTTTATTCAATTGAGTAAATGTGTGTAAATCTATATTTATTCAGTTTGTAAATAATTACAGTAATATTATTGACTAATATAAAAATGTTCATCTGATTAATGTACAATGCAGTCTGTACAGACATATTTTCTGTCTTTTAGTAGATTTATTATATGAGAGAATTGCTTTGTTTACCAAATAAAGTGGATCTAATTGGATTTGCATTTTAATCATTAAATAAAAGTTAAAAAATACATTATTTTTTATTTCACATATTAAGGTTTTAATTATGATACTCCCAATATAATTCAGCAGAAATCCACAGATTTTTACCAAAATTCTCAGCAGAAATAGCAAAAAACATCCGCAGATTCGTCTGGCCCCACTCATAACTATCCAAAACCATTTTACCAGTTGACATGCAAATCATAACCTGGCAAAAAAAATGTTTTAGATTTTTATATATATGTTTATATATATATATATATAAAAGTGGCTGTTTAACTATTTGTTAAATGTTTCAATTTAATTATTTTAATTAAGTAATTGGAATAAGCAGGACAGGCGTATACAGTGTATTCACAGCATTGAACATGTTTCCAGATTACCTTAGAAGAACAAACTTGGTCAGAAGTATAAGAGAAGTCCGAAACTGTGAGAATGGAGATGTCTGCCAGTCTGTCAGATAAAATTGCTTAAAACACCATCATATTTTAGAAAAAGTAGTTAAGGTTTGCAGAAAGAAAAAATCAAAAGAAGCAAAAACCAGTGGTTGATCTTATCGATGCAGCATCTTTAAAAAGGAAACCGATGGAGTCAGATCGCGGGGGGAGAGACGGAGAGCTTTTCAAAGACTGTGGCATTCTTGTTTAAAATTTGTTGTAGTGCTTTTCTTGTTGTTAAGTAAATTGTAAACTTTAAGGTGCTCTCCACCTTTTTCCTCTCCCCTCATATATTGTATAAAAAGCTGTAAGCTGAGCGCCGTAAGGGCTGAGTGCCATTTGCTTTGACACTGACTATTTTTCCTGTTTTTGGTTTAGTTAAGGAGTAAGGGTAGTATTTGTAATTGATTTTCTGCATCTCTTTTGGTTCATTAGGTAAGTTATCTTCGGGGTGGAGTTAGTTAATGTTTTGTTTGTTATTTTGGCCTTGCTCAGCTCTGAAGCTATTTTTGTTTGCGCTCATTCTTGTTTTCTTGTAAATACTAACTTTTTCCGCCTTCTCACAATAAAAGAACCTTTAAGGTTATTTAAATCATAACCTGCCAACTGTTTATTTATTTTCTTTAACTTTTATGTTCAACCTCATACCTAGCCATTCAGGGTCGTAACACCGACCGTGACCCACCCATAAGTAAATATGCAGCCTATTTTTTTGATTACCTGACCTGCGCATTAATGGCACCACCCACGTATATAACCGAGAAATGCTGTGCTCCTATTAATGACCAGTGTCACCTAGGCATGGGTCAGTATAAGATTCTGACGATATGATAACCTTAGATAAATATATCATGGTTTTACGATTTACAATTACTGCTCTAAAATATTTTCTTTTTAAATGTCTGGGTAAAAAATAAAACTTTTTTTCCCCCTTTGAACACAATATGTTTGATTTTGAGAAACTTTTAAAATATTTTGGGGCAGTAAACACGTCAGGCTAAATAATTCACATGAATCATTCACTTCTGATGTCTTTATTAGGTTCCAAAACACAGATTTTATTACAATTTAAAACAGCATCTTGGATATCTTTTCTGCTGGAGATACTGTTGTCCTAAAAAAACAAAACAAAAAAAAAACCTTACATATACCGTAGAAACAGTACAGCAGAAAACTTTTCCAGTTTTAAAACCTTGACTTTTTCAAACCACGGTATACCTTGAAACGGTTATTGTCCCATGCCTAATGTCACCCATGTGACGGAACTCGTCGTGAAGAACAAAGAAAAATTAAACATGCAAGGCTTTCTGCAATGGTGCAATTCTTCTCATGTAATGTGCCAAACTATGCCACATTACATGAGAAGAATCTTATCAGCTAAGAATCTGCTGTGTCATGCCCATTTGACGTTTAGGAATTCCTATGACACCCTGCGTCAAGGAAAACAAAATCATGACAAATTCGTGTAATCTGACCTGGGCCTAAAGCTGTATTAGGATGATTTTTATTTTTAAAAATTAAATCATTTCTTAGCTCAAATATTTTTGAAGGTTCGATGCACTTAAATTCACAGTGAGAACACAGTTGTCTTGTGCACTTTAGCAAGCCATCAGTGATTCAGTAATGCAGGGAAAATTGGGATAACTCACTGTAAAATGATGACAAAAGTCATGACAACAAATATTTTTGTAACATTAACTTATTTTAGGGTTGCAGCTGGAAGGGCATCTGCTGCGTAAAACATATGCTAGATAAGTTGGCGGTTCATTCCGCTGTGGTGACCCCTGATTAATAAAGGGACTAAGTCAAAAAGAAAAGTAATGAATGAATAACTTATCTTAATAAGTTCATTAGATTTCAAAAATATTTTACTTATATTTTAATAGTTGATCTAAAACTACTGAAGTTAATTTAATTCAATAAAAAAAAAATTAAGGCAGCAATAATTTTTTACAGTGTGGCCAAAATTCTATAGGAATCTATCAGTTTGTATAGATCATTAAAAGGAAGACAAGTTAACACATGTACAAGAACACATACTTTTGTAGCATAAATGATTTAAGAACATACACAATTACTATTTTAATGTATCAAGTAAATGAAGCCTTGGTGAATAGCAGACTTCTAGTACTTCCTATAGATTTATAGACATCTAGCAGTGTACATATTGTAATGTCAGAGTTTTCTTGGCATTTTTTTGTTAAATGTGCTAAATACTAAGAACTAAAAAACATAAATGGACACTATTCAAGGCAACTGAGATCCTACATGTGTAATTTACTGTTTTTTTTTTTTTTTACTCTAGGTCTCTTCTTGCATATCAAAATACTTAGAACTCAAATGAATCCATTCGGTTGACTTCTAACTAACATTATTTATTTTGTGTCATTACTTGAAGATCATTTCATATTTTAATATTCCATATTTGGTCCTCTAATATTGGACAAATTCCCTCAAAGAGTTGACTGCATGTATTCTGCTCATCACTACCATAAAACGTAAGCCCTTTCTCGCCCTCACGACCCTTCACAGTCAGAGAAACCATAAAGCAGTTATTCAAACGCGTGATAAAGTCTATTTATGAATGTGATGGAGCCCGAGCTCCACTGAATACAAATGAACAGCTTCATCTGGAGAGAACAGAGGCTCCACTGGCCACTCAGGTCTCCACAAGGCCCCTATTGTGAGTCTCCCAGAAAAAGCAGAGCGCGATGGGAGGTGCGTGTGTGAGCAAGGGATAAAATCTGGCACATATACTCGCAAAGAGGAGCTGCTATTTCAAAACAAACATACTTACGCCTCTGTAACCAAGCGTGTGGATTACAGTGACGCAGTGTTTCTTGGGAGTTGTCTGGTCACTTTTGTTGAAAACATTACTCCACCAGACAGTCTATAAATAGTGTAGGGCTATGATGGGTCATTTGAGCAATTTAGTGACTGTTTGTGAGTTTGTTTTTAAAGGGATACTCTTTTTTTTTTAATAGACTCATTTTAAAAGTCACCTAGAGTTTTACCATTAAAAAATTTGGATTAGACCATTAGTATCTTGCTCAAAGATTAAAAAAATATTTTGATTATTGTCCTATGTAAAGTTTAAGTATTCTGTAGTCACATTGTATACTAAGCCTGACAGAATAGTTCCTATTTTGTTGTTGGTTATGGCTATGAGCTATACTTTTATTTTAGCGTAATGTTCAAGGATCTCTGTTGTCATATCCTGGCTGCAGCAGGTCCAATGATATTACGCAGCACCTGAAAATAGTCCCCAGCTTGGTAACAACATTGAGTAACATCATTGCGCCTGCTGCAGCCATGGTACAGCAACAAATTTCCTTGATCATGGGATTAGATTATAGTTCCTATTCATATTCCAAGTCAAAGATGTATTTTTCTATCATGTAATTACAACAGTCCAGCTTTATATTGTTATTTATACCTAGAAATTTATATATATATATATATATATATATATATATATATATAAATGATCAAAACACTTTAGTCATTTTTGAGCGAGACGCTAATGATCTAATCCAATTTATTGCTAAGCTAAAAGTAAATGAATCAACTGCAAATGTCAACTGTTTTTAACTCTAGGGGAGTTGTAAAATGAGCCTATTTTCAAAAAACTTGGAGTGTTCTTTCATTGTGTAAGATCACAACAAGCTAATCAGTTACGTCATAAGTAAGATTTTTAAAGATTTAACATTTTTGACAGCAGTAGTGATTTGTTGCTCAAGATGAAATCTACAAAATGTACATGTTTATTATTTGGGGTAAATGTGTGGAATTCTGTCAGACTTGCAGGGCACAACACACATTTATTACTACCTAATTAGAATCCATAGTTAGGTTTGTATTTAATCAGGTTATAGTTTGCTTTGCTGAAATGTTTAGCAGTTTTCCCAACAGAATGTTCAGCACTAGTCGGATAGGCACTGGATGCAAACTGTGCCCAGAACGCTCCAAAAGTATCCATGGGAACTCTAGTTAAGTACTGAGGGAAAAACTTGTCTTATTTGCAGTGTTATGTGTGCCTTGAATAGGTTTTGGACCTTCTTTGCACTTGTAAACCTGATTCAGGACATTTTATTCATTCTGATCTTTACATCAAACCTAATTAGAGTCGCACCTATCTGACACTTTGTTTTACACCATTGCCTGTTGGCCTCTGTCCAGTATTTAGCATTTCTCCATTCCATAAGGTCTTATGATTGTGAATGAATTGTTGTTGTTTATTTTTCTGCAGGTTCAGGACAACTTTGACCGAATTGATTTTAACAGGATGTGCTGGACTCTGTGTGCCAGAAAAAACCTCAACAGAAACCACCTGCTTATCTCTGATGACGATGCCTTTAAGATCTGGTGCATTTTCAACTTCCTGTCTGAGGATAAATATCCACTGGTCATGGTATCAGAGGAGGTGAGATGGATAACTGTAATAATGGTAAATAAGGCGGCACTTTGGATCAGTAGTAAGCACTATCGCCTTACAGCAAGATTGTTGCTGGTTCAAGCCTCGGCTGGGTCAGTTGGCATTTCTGTGTGACGTTTGCATGTTCCTCCAAGTGCTCCGTTTTCCCCCACAGTCCAAAGACATGTGCTACAGGTGAATTGGGTAAACAATATTGGCTGTAGTGTATGAGCATGTGTGTGAATGCAAAAGTGTATGAGTGTTTCCCATTACTGGGATATGTGGCTGGAAGGGCATCCGCTGTGTAAAACATATGCCAGAATAGTTGGTGGTTCATTCCGCTGTGGCAACCCCTGATAAATAAGGGACTAACCTGAAGGAAAATGAATAAATGAATGAATTGTAGATAAAGGAGCCAGACATTTTAGTAGAAATGTTTGCTGGGTGAAGTAACAAATTGTCTAAAAATGGGGGAAATTCAGAAATTATTACTAACACTGGCAACCGAAATCAGTCAGTAAAATATTTATTGTGTTTTCTAAGTACATGTAACATACAAGAGACTGAATAGGATAAAGTTCCTATAGTTTTATATACTTAAATTGATAGTTCCTATAGTTCCTATCCCAATTTTATTTTATTATTAATTGTTGGTTATTTTAATACATTAGCACATACAAATACAAAGTCTTGGAAAAAAAGAAAATATAATGTATATATTATAAATATAATGGGAAATATACAAAAAAGTAAACAGGATAATGCAGTCATGCACCATATAATAGACAATCTTGTAAAATCTTGACAAAAATGAAATGCCAAAAAGGTGTCCATAGCTGCAAAAGTTTCTCAGATTTTGATCCTATCCCGTTTTTTATAAAAAAAAAAAGAAAGGCAACAGTAACTCAAATAACCACTGATTACAACAGAGGTATGCAGAAGAGCATCTCTGAACACACAACACGTCAAACTTTGAGGCAGATGGGCTACAGCAGCAGAAGACCACACCGGGTGCCACTCCTGTTAGCTAAGAAATGGAAACTGAGGCTACAATTCACACAGGCTCACCAAAATTGGACAATAGAAGATTGGAAAAACGTTGCCTGGTCTGATGAGTCCCGATTTCTGCTGCCACATTCAGATGGTAGGGTCAGAATTTTGCATCAACAACATGAAAGCATGGATCCATCCTGCCTTGTATCAACAGTTCAGGCTGCTGCTGGTGGTGTAATGGTGTGGGGGATATTTTTTGACACACTTTGCACCCGTTAGTATCAATTGAGCATTGTGTCATCGCCACAGCGTACCTGAGTATTGTTGGTAACCATGTCCATGCCTTTATGACCACAGTGTACCCATTTTATGATGGCTACTTCTAGCAGGATAACACGCCATGTCATAAAGCATGAATCATCTCAGACTGGTTTCTTGAACATGTCAATGAGTTCACTGTACCTAAATGGCCTCCACAGTTACCAGATAGTAATCCAATAGAGCACCTTTGGGATGTGGTAGAACGGGAGATTTGCATCATGGATGTGCAGCCAACAAATCTGAGCAACTGCCTGATGCTATCATATCAATATGGATCAAAATCTTTGAGTAATATTTTCAGTACCTTGTTGAATCTATGCCACGAAGGATTAAGACAGTTTTGAAGGCAAAAGGGGGGCCAGTGAGTGTATCTTGGTGCCACCATCTGTAATTCACAGTTCGATATGATACAACTGTAGTGTCACAGTTTGGTTTGTTTTCAATACAGGAAAAACTGAAATTTTCTTATTTGTCAAAAATAAGATAAAGCTTTTTTTTTTTTTACTTTGAACAATGAAACCATGAAGCTACTTGACTCATCTTCTGGGGTGTTTTCTTAGCAGCATATAAAACAAAAACAGCTGTACTGTATAACAACAACAAAAAAAACTTTCTTAAAGTTTGAACTCTGTGTTTTTGACACTCTGAAATGAGTGTTTGTACTCAGTGTCTACAGTTTTTTTGAGGGCAGCACAGATTTACTTGATGTGACAGTCATCAGTGGAAAACACCCTCTTGCTATAGGGACAGAGGTTCCAGGCACAGCTAGGAATTATGGTCATGCTGAAATAAGCTTGTGAAGGAATAGTGTAATTGGGCTCAATTAACATAAACAATGTCTAACATAACAGTAAACAATTATTCATATAATAATCATTCTACAGCATTTCATAGACAAGGTTGATAGGGAAACTGAATATATCTTTTTAAATAAAACAAGATTTAATAATTGTTTTTATTAAACAGAAAAAGACATTTTTAAGTCTGTAAAATATTTCCCAATATTTACATATGTTTACGTGAACAGTAAAAACAAGAACTATATTTTTAAAACCTCCTTTCGTGATTGATACTGCAGTTCCTATTTCTCGTCCTCCATGATATTCTCATGAAACCGGATTATTTTTATTCTACAATACTTCTGTTTTATATACCTCTGTCAAGTTCTCTCATTCTGATTTGATAGTGAATGAGATTAGTCTTAAAAAGGAAGTTGCCAGCTTGCTGTTACATGTCACTGATATTTCTACTCTTGCTTGTTAAAGAGGGAACTATAGTGAAATCAATACAGTCCTTCAGAGATTTTATATAGTTTAACCTGCTTAACCTGAGGTCAGTGTTGTTCAAAATGCCATGTTTAATCCCTGTTTCACTCTTGAAATTTAGTAACAGAGTTAGCACTGCATTTACATGGGATTATGAAATGCTCCAGAGTTTTGCAATGCCATTTTGTGATGCCATACACGTGCATTGTGAAACAACAGCAATTGTGTGCCATTTTGAGCAGTCATTGTGTATGTGAAAAAGCAGTCGTTTTGCCATTTGCAAGTGAAGATGTCAGATTGTGATATGAAATATATATGTATATTTTATTACTTTATATTGAGAACTGTTTGAAATTAAACAGAATAGTTTACATTTAAAAACATAAAATGTTAACATATTTAAACAAATACAAAAATAAATAAGTAAATATATAAACAAACAAGCAAACAAATAAATAAATAAATAAAAAACACAACATTGAGGGGGATTTACATTGCTCTGATATGAAATATTTGAGTGATAGAGCGTAATTGAGATTGTACATTGCGAAGCATCTGTTTATGAATCCCTAGGATAATTCCTTAACTCTGGGTAAGTTATGAGCAATGTGATATGTGAAGGAAGATAACAGTTAATCTGGGGGTTTATACTGGCACTCAGGCTTAACTATTTGTTAACTTGCTAACTACTTAACTATTTTTAAGTGTAAAACAAAAACCTTTAAGCATGCTTAGAGTGCATCCAAGCAATACAATGTGTCACTATGCCAGTGCTGTTGCACAAGAATAGCTAGCAACTAACTAAAATGTGTATTTGATGTACCATAAAAGTCTGCGTTCTCTCCCCCAGATAGAGTACTTCCTTCGTAAACTAACAGAAGCCATGGGTGGCAGCTGGATCGAGGAGAAGTTCGAACAGTACAAGCTCCAGCTGAGCAGCAAGCACCAGTGTCTGAGTGTGTGGGACCTGATCGAGCTGGTGGGAATGGGTCACTTTAGTAAAGGCATGGACCGCCAGACTCTCTCCATGGGCATCACTGAAGTGTTCCACGAGCTGATTCTGGATGTGCTCAAACAGGTAAGAGGACTACAGCTCTAGTATTATTAACTGTATGCACCGTACAGGGCATGAACAAAGCAAGATTCAGCTGTCAATTCACATTTTGGTGCTTAAAGGTCCCATAAAGTGCTTTAAAATATGCCTTTTTATTAGATGTTTGACGTAATCTCAACTGAAGAGGGTGGGACATAGTGTAGCTCCTCCCCTTGTTAAAAAAACAGCCAATAGTATTTTGTTTTATCATAGCTCTGCCAGTGAGAATGGTTGAGCTCAAGTGCATCAGATGAAAAGCAAATAAGAAGCGTCTTGAAGGGGGCGGGGCATGTCAGATGCTAGAGAGCATTTGATTGGTTATGATTTGATGAGAAACTGAAGTATGAGGTGACGTGAATTAAACCGTTGATCGAAGTGACAAACTACAAGCTTCACATGTTTATATCAGTTTTATATATTTATTGTGTGTATATATATATTTTTTGTATATATATATATATATATATATATTTATATATTTATTGTATTT
>CAIGQZ010032545.1:10495359-10512128 GCA_903798205.1 Danio tinwini | reverse complement strand
TATATATATATATATATATATATATATATATTTATTTTGGAGTACTCTAGCTTACAGATATCCATAAAAACAAACAATACTGATATTAACATCTAAAAAACTTTATTTTAATTTTATGGGACCTTTAATCGTTCTGTACACACATAGTTTGGTAATTTACGACAAATACATACACATTTACAGCTATTCTGTGCAATTTGAACCAATTCTTTTGTTAATGATATTTTTACATGCTTATATCAGACATGTCTCTCTCTTTTGGCATGTGCTGTACAAGAAATCACAGCGAACGAATTATGCCTTGACCGATTAAGGTTGCCAGATATAGAATATAGAATGTTTTTGATTCACTCGTGGTATATAAAATGTTGTAACTTTGTCATTTTGGTGGTTAAATGTGAGGATTAGTACATACATGTTCTTACATAGGCAACACTCAGTGGTTAGCACTGTGGCCTCAGCAAGAAGGTCGCTGGTTGGAGTCCCAGCTGGGCCAGTTGGCGTTTTTGTATGGAGTTTTATGTTCTCCCTGTGTTGGCGTGGGTTTCCTCCGGGTGCTCCGGTCTCCCCCACAGTCCAAAAACATGCGGTATAAACTAAATTGGTCGTAGTGTATGTGTGTGAATGAGTGTGTATGGATGTTTCCCAGTACTGGGTTGCAGCTGGAAGGCCATCCGCTGTGTAAAACATGCTGTGGAGGTCCCTGAAGAATAAAGGTACTAAGCAGAAAGAAAAGGAATGAATAAATGAATGAATGAATGACATCACATTTAATTACGAAGTAAATGTAATTATTTAGTAAATGTTATGACAGCGGGCCATCACGGTGGCGCAGTGGGTAGCACGATCGCCTCACAGCAAGAAGGTTGCTGGTTCAAGCCTTAGCTGGCTCAGTTGGCATTTTAGTGTGGAGTTTGCTTGTTCTCCCCATGTTGGAGTGGATTTCCTCCGGGTTCTCTGGTTTCCCCCATAAGTAGGGCCAGACGGAATCTGCGGATGTTTTTTGCGATTTCTGCGAAGAATTTTGGTAAAAATCTGCGGATTTCTGCGGAATTATTTTAGAAGTCTCATAACTAAAACCTTAATATGTGAAATATGTGTAATTTAAAAACTGAATAAATTCAGATTTACACACATTTACTCAAGTAAATAAACAAAATTAATGATGGGCTAAAAATCTGCGGAATTCTGTGGAAAATCTGCGGAATTCTGCGCGCGCAGATTACGTGTGGGCCTACCCATAAGTCCAAAGACATGCAGTACAGGTGAATTGGGTAAGCTAAAATTGCCCATAGTGTATGTGTGTGAATGAGAGCGTGTGGATGTTGATGGGTCGCAGCTGGAAGGGCATAACGTATGCTGGATAAGTTGGCAGTTGGTTCCGCTGTGGCGACCCATGATTAATAAAGGGACTAAGCCGAAAAGAAAATGAATGAATGTTATGACAGCATATATAATAAATTGTTTGTTTTGCATCATCATGTTTTCATCATTTTGCTGCCTCATTCTAGATATTACAAGACATTTCTGTATTAATTTTCAACCCTAAATTCATAATATACATTTAATTATTATATTATTGATCATTGTGCTCATGATCCCTTCTTACACTTTACCCGAATCTATTTTGTATATGCATTAAAAAAGTGATATTGTGAAATAGGCATATAATTTAAAATCAATTATTAAAATCAATCAATCAGTTCTCAGCTTCACATAATCCTTCAGAATTCACTCTAATATGCTGATTTAGTAGCATTTATTATTAATACTGCTGAAAACACATTTTGTCTAATGCTTTTTTTTGTGAAAATTATATTTTTTATAATTCTTTAAATAGCAAGTTCATAAAAACAACATTTATTATAAATACAAATGTGCTGTATATTTTCTTTTATATGTATCTTTTCATCAATTTAATGCATCATTACTGAGTAAAAATTTTATGTAAAAAAAATCACATTTGAATGACTATAATCGGAATTTAAGCATATTTTTCTTTATTAATAATGATCAACATATATGTCTCATTGTTTACCTTCACACTTTACTTTGTGAAACGTAAACTATTCTGCTGTTGCAAACTAAAATACAAAGTTTTGCACAAATTCTTTTTTAAATGAATGTAGAAAATCTGGTTTGATGTAATCACAGTGTTTTGATGGTTGTCGCCAAACCTGTCACAACTATATTACTTAAAGTAGTTCTTACCTGTAATGTTAATTTGTTTACAGCATGTAGCCTCTATGCAGTATGTAAGTGCTAACAGTGACCTTTAGTAGACTGACCAGCAGTTATGGTGATATCAGCTGCCTGTGTATTGAGGTCTGTATATTTTGGAGATCTGAGGACAGTGTCAACAAAGCACACTGGCATCAGTGTTGTTTTCTGCTTTGACTATGAATGAGAGAGAGATTGGTGCCAAGGCCAGCTGTGCAGCCACAGTCAGGAACAGATTAAGCAAGTCATAGGAAACTCTGAGCAGGATGTAATTCTCACATGGTGTGAAATGCACAGTTAGGCCCTGTTTACGCCTGGAAATAAGATATATATTGGTTTATGCTCTGATGATTGCAGAATTAAACTGAAAACCTGCATTGTGTTAGAATCAAGACTGATTAGAGAACATTGTGCTTTTTAGTTTTTTCTGCTTCAAGTTAATGTCAGATGACTCGGAAGTTTAAATACTGTCTGGCTAAAACTTATTTTAACATTGCATGAAATGTTAAGGATTTATTACATTGGTTAGAAAGGTTTGGTGTTACCAATTTATTAATAATAAATAAATAAATAAAAATTAATAAATAATTTTTTTTATTTGTAAAAATGCAAGACAGTCTAATTTAAATATTTGTTAAATTTATTTAAATGTAGACCATAATGTATATAATTTTCAAAAATATAAATGGGGTCTTAGGAATAATTAATTACTTGGTTAAAAAAAGTGTTAACCCTTAAATGCAAATTAAATATAGGAGACTATATTCATTGCATATGGGACTGTCAGGTGATCCAGGCCTATTGTCGCAGATTCTTAACACAAATAAACAACATTTTTGGTCTGGACATGGATATAGACCCTCTGTCCCTTCTCCTGGGTTTTCCTTTCAAACTGATTTGGAACAAGTATGAACGACGATTGTTCTAACTGTTAACCTTTGCTGCCTGAAATATTTAAAGGAGGTATTGAAGATGAATCCAAAGAATCTTGATGAACTCTGGGAGTCCTGCAAGAACGCTTTCTTTGCCACCATGACTTTATATTCTATATTGTACTGTATATTTCTGTTAGGAGATTAAATAATAATTAAATAATTAAAAGTCAAGGCGTGAGGCCTTTGCCTTTTACATAAGTCACTTCTGATACCAAATGATTAACTAGAAGTCAAATTATTATTTGTTGTTCCTAAAACTTGGATAGGCATGTTAATAATGTCTTAGCCACTCCAAAACTGATACATTTATTTGCACTTGGTCACCGTATTTGGACAGTATAAACCTTGCCGTATGTGACAATTTGAGACTCGGAATGACATAATGCCCTTATGTTCTGTTTTCATCAAACTTGTCACTGGTCCTGCCATAATGTATTTGTTGGTAGCACAATGCTTTATGACTTTTGCCATGTGTATATTTCTGTGTATGCAGTTTTATTTTGTGTCGTTTAATGTTGTGTTTTGTTTTGTGTATGCCAAAAAAATAAATAAATAAATAAAATAAAAACATGTTCAAAAAAAGTGTTAACACTAATGGTCCATTAGTTAATGTTAGTTAATGTATTTACTAACATGAACAGTACATTTACTACAGTATTTATTCACCCATGTTAACATTGTTTATTGTTTGTTCATGTTAACTCAGAGTGCATTAACTAATGTTTACACATGTTAAAGCACAACATTGGATTTTTTTTGTAATGCATTAGTAAAAGTTCAACTATGATTAATAAATAATGCAAGTAAAAATATATTTATTTTCTTTATTTATGATGTTCCTAAGCAGAATTTATTTGGTTTTAACATTTATATACATGACTTTTTAACATTTAAACTTGATTATCAAATATTTTATAACATTGAAAGGAATTAGATTGAATGTCTTTAGAAATTAAATCCTTACTTTATTCATTTTAATACATTTATTATCAATAAATTGGTGATACCAACTGAAATCACATTCTTTTGTGTTTAATGAAATGATTTACAGAACACCAATTAGTTCATACATGAACACATTCTAAAATAAAACATGTAAGTCATGCAAAAATGTGATATTCAGAGATTTTATAAAAACATCTTATTTATTACTGTAGTATTTGTAAATACACAGATTATTCTTGTGTATGAATATAAAAATGAAACAACAGAAAACAATAAGGAGAGCTGCAGCTTTAGTTTTTGTGCCTTTGAAAGGAGAAGCCATTTCCCCTTTTTTTTTTTTCCTCCTTCAAACCAAATTTATGGTTAGATGGCAGCATTTAAATTACTTCTGATTAGTCCATTTCAACAGCAGATTTGCAGAACTGGGCAGAAAATAGTTGGTTTAAACACATTCAACCACACAAGTGTTAACAGCTTGAAAGCAATCTGACCTAAGACTCAGAATGTTTTAGAAATGTTCAAAAAGGTGTAGGATGACAAAAATGCATCTTAATTTGAGGTTTAAACAGGGCTTTTGTTAGAAAAGGAAAAAAAGTGTGAGTCAGCATGGAGGATCTAGATTTTCTGGTCCATTTAGCACATGTAGCGGTGACACAGAATGACTCATGGTTAATTTGAGAAGCTGGACTTTATTTTTTATACTAATACACCGTGTGACCTGTTTCTTTAAGGGTTACATGTTGAAAAAGGGACACAAAAGGAAGAACTGGACTGAACGGTGGTTCCTCTTGAAGCCCAGCTTAATTTCATACTATGTCAGTGAAGACCTTACGGAGAAGAAAGGAGACATACTACTTGATGGAAACTGCTGTGTTGAGGCAAGAGCTCATTGTCTTTTATATTGTTAACATTATTAGCTTGACTTTTACTGGAAGTACTGCTACACGTGTCTGCAATTGTTATAGTGACATCATTCTGATGGACTAACTTCCTTTTCCTCTGTATGTGATGACCTCATGCATTCCTCCCCAGTCTTTACCTGATAAGGAGGGCAAAAAGTGCCTTTTCTACGTCAAGTGCTCTGACAAAAGCTTTGAAATCAGTGCCTCGGATAAGAAGAAAAAACAAGAGTGGATTCAAGGTTAGAGATGATTCATTGTCCCTCACAAAAATAAAAAAATGGACACTGATTTTATAGCTACTTTTATTCTAATAAATAAATTATTACTTTTCATCTTGAACATTTGTTCCTCAAGTCAATGCTTACAGTTTTTTTCTTTTGTTGTAAATTTTCATAAAAGATTTATTTAAAAATTTAAATTTATTTAAAAAGATGAAAGATGGTTTATTAATGGATTTGGGTGAAAGATAATCAAAATAAACACAGAAACAAGAGTCTATTAACAGTAGTTATTAAAATGTATTTTTTTAAATAGGCAAATTAATCATGTGATGGTAAATCTATATATATTATTGTCATTAGCATCATTTCGCCAGCCTTAAGTGTCACATGATCCTCAAAGTCATTCTGATTGTCAAACTTAATATCATCCTTAAAACAGTTAAAAAAATTTGTATTCTTTGAAAAGAACATTCAGACCAACATATTTGATTTAAAATATATTTAAATTAAAAATGTTGTTTATTTTTGAACAGTTTTATGAATCTTTATTTCTTTAATTTTGATGACTATACGCTATCTGACAAAAGTCTTGTCGTCGATCCCAGTTGTAAGAGCAGCAAATAATATTTTGACTTCTAGTTGATGATTTGGAAAAGTGGCGCTCCTTCTCATACTTCAGCCTCTACATCAAAGTTCCTGAAAGCAAAGAAGATCAAGGTGTTCCAGGATTGGCCAGCCCAGTCACCAGACATGAACATTATTGAGCATGTCTGTGGTAAGATGGAGGCATTGAAGATGCAAGAACGCTTTCTATGCCATTCCTTTATTTATAAGTTATTTGAGTCATTGCAGAGATGTATGGATGCAGTCCTCCCAAGCTCATGGGAGTCATACACAATATTAATTATTTTTCCACAGCACCATGACTTTATATTCTATACTGTACATTATTTCTGCTAGGTGATTAAATACTCTAAATAATTAAACATCAAGGCATGATCATATTTTATTTAGGTAAAATAAGCGTAATCTAGAGGCCTATGCCTTTCATATAAGCCACTTCTGATACCAAATGATCAACTAGAAGTCAAATTATTATTTGTTGTTTCTAAAACTTGGATAGACAACAAGACTTTTGTCAGGTAGTGTACTATTATTTTAAAGCGTGTTAAATGCTACTAATATGTAGAATATATTTCATATTGAAGTGTGTAATTTTCATCTGTCATGTCCTCTCAGCTATTCAGACCTGCATTACACTTCTAAAGGTGGGACGTCCGGCTCCGCACCACGAGGCCCGGCAGAAGCGGCGGGAGTTACGACAGAAACAACAGGCTGAGCAAGAAGAACTGGAGCTGAGGATGAGAGAGCTACAGATGGCCAACGAGAACAAACAGAGGGAGCTGGAGGCCATGAGGAAGGTCCGTACTGTTCCACAACAACACTTTGCTCAGTTTCTAATCTCTCTGTTTCTAATATTACACACAAATAATCCCATCTCTCAGCACTTTTACTGGAAACTGCATGTTGTGTTGCATTCCATTTATTTTTAAACACATTTTGGTATAGCGCCTAAAATACAACACTAGATGGAATTGACAATATGTGCATAAACTCTTAAACTTATGTACTTCACTGAGGTGGATAAATTGGATGCAATAAGGTGGTGTAAATAAACTATGATCTAAGCTAGGGATGCATTAAAATGAAGATTCTGGGCTGAAACCGAAACCAAAAAATGCTTTTATCATTTTGTTAACTGACTTTTTATTTTGTTAACAACTGTTAATTGTTTTTTTTTCGGGAACAATAATACATATAAAAAAAACAAGTGACAAAGCTAAATTTAAACAAAAATAAAACCAAAGCTAAATTTGGGCTGTCAATGAAAATCTAATAGATATCTAAGAATAGCTCAAAACTAGACTAGTCATCAAATAGACAGATTAGACAGACTTTACATGTGTAGTCATTCATTTCTGTTTATTTGATGACTAGTCTAGTCTAGATAAAAGGATGCCAGATTGTGTCAAATTGCTCAGGTTTTCTTTTCAAACTGCACCCAATTTGCTCCAAATGAACTCCTAAAGTAGAGTCATTTCTCCAAGCCACAGTTTATATGTAGGAGACAGCTTTTTCTTCCAAAACAGTAGCAATAACTTCTTGGCTTTAGTTAAGCTGTATGAGAGCTGTTTGTGTACTTGACAACTGATGTGTTTGTTCAGAAAATGCCAGAATTAAAAGCATCGGATCTGGCAGCAATTGCAGCCAAAACATCCCAGAAAGGACTTAAAAAAATCCATTGCAAGAGGTATGTATCTTGGAGCAAAAAACAAAACTATGGGACAGCATCTATTGAGTTACATTTGTGACAAAGAGGTGAGACATTTTGGATGTAGATTCTTTAATGTCTGTTTTTATTAATATTGATCATTCTTACCACTCTTCTCACAAAGTGACTATTTCATTTCTCTTAAATGCCTGGAAACGATACTTCATTTATAATTTATTTCACTTTTTTATTTTCCTGATAAGTTAAATGTGAAACTTTGGGGGGAAAAAAAACTGAAGATTAAAATTTTTTATGAAAGGATAAAGTGCTGTAGGTAGCATGAACAAAATTACAAACTGCCCCCACCTCTGTGGTTTGTATGTAACAGGAAGTTTTTTTGTTGTCACATTGATCATTGGTGTAAAGGTTTCTCCAGGAAACATGGTGGTTCTTTGTAATCTTTATCTCTATTATTCATGAATTTTGATTTCTCAGAAACCGTCTTCTTTCATTTCAAGTTGCATTTTTTCTATTCATGGCTTTGTTGTTTCACTCTAAACGGTCTGCAGCAAAATCAGATTAGCTGCAGTGTGTTGTTTCACACCTGATTGGGAGTTGTGGATTGAGTGTGTATTGTACTATATGTGTCAGGGCTTTGGATGATTGGTTGTTTCTCATTTAACCCCTCTTAACCTTATTTTGCCTAATTTCTCGTTATCCTAATGATCTTTTCCAGTTGAGTGACTTAATGCTGTTAAATCTGGGTTTAGGCAGACTTATCCTCAATGAGTTTTGTCATCAGCAAAGGGATTTAAAACTGTAAGATAAGCACGGTTATGTAATTTGCATTTTGTTTTTGACTAGGTATATGCAAAAAGTCACAATATTCTTTATATGTGGTTTATAAGCACACACAACCACAATAAATGCATGGAAAGCATTTAAAAGGCGAAGTTATTTTTCACAGTTTTATTTTTTAAATAATCTAAATAAATAGAGCTATTAAACTTTCTAAACGGTTTCAATTTCAATATTAAAATTGTTGCCATTCTCTTGTGCACGGAACGCTGCAAGTTGTACAATATTATCAGACAGAGAACTACTCTGGCACAGTAAATACAGTGTTAACTTGGAACAATCATTTGATTTACAGTGATGACAAGATCTCATTGTCTGACCCAATTGTGCTGAATAGAGAACAGTCCGACTCTGTCAGTGTCTCTCCCCCATCCTCTAATACAGTGCAGGACAATAGGTGCCTGTGGAGAAAGAGCTAGACCCTGAGGGGGGCAAACTTTAACAATACCTGCCCTGTCACTCAGCACTGCCACCTGGAGCTCACACAGACCTGCCATACAGACAGCCAATGAGCTGCGAGACTGTGGTCTGCTGTGCTCACCACTGTGGAGATTGTTGTAGTTCATTTGTATTTAGCTAGAAAACAATTCACTATAAAAAAAACTAAATTTACAACTTCTGCTGCACTGGAAATCACCCCAACACCATTTAATAGTGCACTCACTGTTAAGGGCAGCAGCCCTTTGAGCGTTTTCCAAATCATAGTGGACAATATGAAGTGCAATCAATCAATTTCACAGTGCACCACAATAGCAAATGAACAAGCCAGTCCACTTTTAGTCACACACTCGCAAACCTCCCTTCACTTGTTCCCTCGGGGGAATCCCCAATGCCATTTTGAAGAGCTTTCCACTTCGTTGTGAACGAGGGAAGCTTACAAGGACATACGCTCAATCCCTTGACTTTGACAGAGTGAGCGAGTCTGCTTTATGTGTCCATTCCAGCACCTATATGTCTTAGAATGCAACTCGATTGTGATGTCACAATATTGCAGTTCCCAAGTGCTCAAGGGTTTAGGGCATTCCATTTAAACCCATTCAGATGTTTCACCAGTAGTGGACACATCATTCATTCATTCATTCATTCATTTTCCTTCGGCTTAGTCCCTTTATTAATTAGGAGTCGCCACAGTGGAATGAACCGCCAACTTATCCAGCATATGTTTTACGCAGTGGATGCCCTTCCAGCCAGAACCCAACACTGGGAAACACCCATACACTCTTGCATTCACACACATACACTACGACCAATTTAGTTTATTCAATTCACCTATAGCGCATGTTTTTGGACTGTGGTAGAAACCGGAGCACCCGGAGGAAACCCACATGAACGCAGGGAGAACATGCAAACTCCACACAGAAACGCCAACTGACCCAGCCGGGGCTCGAACCAGCAACCTTCTAGCTGTGAGGTAATCGTGCTACCCACTGCGCTACTGTGATGCCTTAATAAATATTTAATTGCTAAATTAACATTTGTATACATGACAGAAATCCAAACACTTTTTTTTTTATTAACAGACAGCCCGATAAGTGTTAAATAACCATCACATACTCTGAGCAAGATTTTAAAAACCTAAACTGGGTTTATCAACCAGCAAAGTACAAACACAATGGCATTCCTTCCAACACAATCTGTGTGCTCAAAGTCACTCACTTGCTTGTGCATAGGAGGTATAGGGGCGATTTTTGTCACAGCCTTTTGTGTTGTCTGATTCAAAACCTGTGGTGATAAGAAAATGTCATGCATGGACAAAGCATGATTTTTTTCAGACTGTGCACAAGGGTTATGTATGTTATGTATTTGTTTTAGTACATTTCATCATATACTTTTTTTGTCTAGCTAGAAACATGGTAAATATGCTAGTATTTGATGAAACACATTGCAAATATGCTAACAATGTGGTAAACATATTGACAATATGGTAAAATATGTTAATAAACATGCTAGCACCATGATGAAACAAGGCATCAAAATGCCAATGTTGGTAACATTTTGGAAACATATTAGCAATATGTTAAAAGGTGTTAGCAACAAATGTAAAAAATGTGTAAAATAGTAAAATTATATCAAAATACACTTGCGAGCAACATGGTAGAAACATGCCTACAGTGTTTTATAAAATGTTGGTAACATCAGGCAGTTAGAAACAAGTTTAAATATGCTAAAAACTAGAAAGATGCCAAAATGTGCTAACACATGGTAAACATATTAACAATTTAAAATACACCAAAAACTAAATCCAAAAATGTGCTAAACATGCTAGCAATTGCCTAGCAACCATCCAAACCCCCAACTTCATAGAAACCACATAGAAGCTCAAGAAAATCATCTTAAAGGTGTAGTAGGTGATCTACCTAAATGCTAACCAGTTAGCATAATATGTTTCAAATACAATCCCTCCCCTGTCGTCCAAAGCCACGCCTCCTGAGCTCACGAAAGCATGCACACATTTAATTCAATTCATCTTTATTTGTATAGCGCTTATACATTGTAGATTGTGTCAAGGCAGCTTCACATGGAAGTTTATAGTGAATTGAAACAGTGTCAGTTCAGTTTTAGCTCAGTTCAGTGTGGGTTAATAATCTCTACTGAGAGTCCAAACACTGAAGAGCAATTCCATCGATGCGCAGCTCTACAGATCCCGAACCATGCAAGCCAGTGGCGACAGCGGCGAGGAAAAAACTTCACCAATTGGCGAAAGTGAAGAATTTAAAAAAACCTCGAGAGAAACCAGGCTCAGTTGGGCTTGACCATTTCTCCTATGGCCAAACGTCTTGTGCAGAGCTGCAGTCTAGGCGCAGTAGCTGGACCTCAGCGAAGACTCGTCTGTCCTTGGAGCATCACAGGAATCAGTCTCATGCTCTCCATCATGACCACCACAGCAGCAGCTCAGGATACGGCCTGGTCCAGAAACCTTGGGATCGTCTCGTCGCTGGTCTTGGATCGCATCAGTGGCACTGCATAGTCTGAGGGTCTCGAGATGAGTACCCCCAGGTGGAAATACAGAATATGGAGAATAATTAGCGTAGCTGCTGTTCATAGTGTATATAAACAAGAAACAAAATCGTGTGTGGGGCACATCATGCGTCATACCGCTATGCAATGCACTAAGTGTATGCTTTGATAAAAAGATAGGTCTTTAATCTAGTTTTGAAGAGTGAGAGTGTGTCTGAGCCTCAGACATTATCAGGAAGGCTATTCCAGAGTTTAGGGGCCATAAATGAGAAGGCTCGACCTCCTTTACTCAATTTTGCTATTCTAGATACTACAAGAAGCCCTGAGTTTTGAGATCTTAAAGAGCGGGTTGGATTGTAGCGAGACAAGAGGTTGGTTAGATAAACAGGAGCTAGACTATTTAAGGCTTTTTAGGTAAGAAGCAATATTTTAAATTCAATACGAAACTTAACAGGCAGCCAGTGTAAGGAGGATAAAATTGGGGTGATATGATCATATTTTCTAGACCTGGTAAGAACTCTGGCATTTTGTACTAGCTGAAGTTTGTTAATAGAGGATGCTGGGCAACCAGCAAACAGAGCATTACAGTAATCCAGCCAAGAAGTCACATAAAAAATGACAGAGACTCACTAGATCAGGGGTGCTCAACCCTATTCCTGGCGATCGACCTTCTTGCAGTTTTTAGTTGCAGCCTTTATCAAACACACCTGCCTGTAAATAACAAGTGCTCCTCACGTTCTAAATAATTGGTTCAGGTGTATTTGATCAGGGTTGGAGCTGAAATCAGCTGAAAAGTCGATCACCAGGAACAGTGTTGAGCACCCCTGCACTAGATCATGTCATTCGCCAGTTAGAAAACTTTATAGTACTTTATGATACTACAATTCTGAACGAAAAACTTTTATATCTAGCACGTTTTCACTTATGTAGTTAGCAAGCAAAACTTGTCATCACTCTCTTATCATCCTGCTGAAAAAAACAGCTTAAACCAGCCTAAGCTGGTTGGCTGGTTTTAGCTGGTCGACCAGCCTGGCTTTAGAGGAGTTTTGGCTATTTCCAGGCTGGTTCCCAGCCATTTCCAGCCTGGTCTTAGCTGGTCAGGCTGGAAAATGACCAGCTTAAACCAGCTAAAACCAGCTTGACCAGCATGGTTTAAGCTGGACATAGCTGGTTTTGGCTTGTTAAGCTGGTTTTAGCTGGTCAACTCCCAGCCTGACCAGCTAAGACCAGGCTGGAAACGACTGGAAACCAGCCTGGAAATAGCCAAAACCTCTCTAAAACCAGGGTGGTCGACCAGCTAAAACCAGCCAAACATCTTAGGCTGGTTTAAGCTAGATTTTTCATCAGGGCAGTCTCTCTCATCAGTCTCACTCTCTCACACGCCACTACTGTATGCTTAGTGGTTGGCCGGCGGCGTGCAGGAATTACACTTATTACTAAGCCGTACTTGCATGCTATTTCAGACTGATTATTCAGAGTAGCATGGTAAACAATATAGGGAGCGCGTCACAGGTTGTCATTGTTTAAAAATGAACCAATGTGAATATAAAACGTACTTCAGCTCAGTAAAGCAGGCTAGGCGGAATAGCGCTATTTACTGATGTTTTGTTGTTAAACTAAATTAAAATCTACATTATTGATGCTGTATAAGGTCTCTTATGAAATTGAAAATAGTCACCTCAATCTTTCGCCAGAAAATTTCAGTGGCTGAACAACACTTATGTGCATATAACCTATTCATAAAATAACAAAATCTACATCAGCTTTGATTGACTAAAATACTTTTAAAACCTAGCATTACCTGTCTGAAAGAAATACTTCAGCCATGGTGTCGTCTTTCCTCAAGCATACAAAACCAACTCCAATATTGATTCAGGATTGTAAAGGTTTGATTGAGCATTTGTTTTTAGCGCTGTCACTCGTGTCCACGTGACCGCAGATCTGCGTGAATGGGTGCGCATATGTACAAATCCACATTTGTTAACTGAGTTTGGGCTACTTATCAGAATTATTGTAATTGTCGGCCTGACAATATTTAATTGGACAAACATTTTTTTAGTCCTATGCCTTGTCCAGAATATACCAATACATAAAAATACATTTAGATCATTTACTTTAATCATTACTATTGGAATGTGAAGAGACTTTCAACCAACACAACAAAAAACGTTTCTGAAGACAATCACCTGCTGCACCTTTAATAACCTATTAGCAACCATCCAGTTGTAATCCATGATATGTGATAGTATATGATAAACCAACACAATCTCACGGCAATTCATAACTTTTTGATTTAGTGGCTAATTCATATGAATTTGTACGATCTCATTCATACAATTTACTATGATTTGATTATCCCCCAAAAACACTTCGGTTTAGGGGTTGGGTGCCATGCCTCCTTTTTAAAATCGTACAATTTTGTATGACTGAACTCATACGAATTCGTATGAATTAGCCACTAAACTGACAAAACGTAAAATAGTTTCCTCGTGAGATCAGGCTTGATAAACTGCATGGCCTTAAAACCTTCAAAAGGATTTTAAAACTTCTTCAAACTGAAAACTGCTTAAATTTTAATCCATACGTTTATACTTAAAAATCTACACTTCTAGCTTTTTAACTTTCTTGCTAGCTTTCTGAAGCCAACTTAAAGTTTTGTCTTGAGAAACATTTTTTTTTATCTAGTTTGTTTTTGGCTTGCTGAAATACCTGCTGTGTTTTCAGACCATAATACAGAAGTTTCAACCTATGTCTGAGCATTTGCATTCTAGGTTTCAATCCAGTGAGAAAAAGTGGCTCAAAATCCAGTTAAACCTGATGAGTATCTGGGAACTTTACAAATGAAAAACGTCTTTGTGTTGCACAGAAACTGGAAGAGGCAGCAGCCAATGCAGCAGACGAGGAACGCAGACGTCTGCAGACCCAGAAAGAGCTGCAGGATCTGTATCGGCTAGAAATGGAGAAAGAGAAAATGGTACTTGTTTGCTCTGCTTGTTGTCTGGCTAGCAAACTTCTACATGCGTTTTTCTGTCATGTGTCTAGAGAGGCTATTTTGACCAATAGGGTGCTAGATTACCTCAGCCCAACAGGTCCATTTTTGAATATTACAGGAAGTATACTGCAGGAACTTCTGCTTTCGGCTATTAATATCTGAAACATGGAAGCACACAATTTTGACTCCTAAACATAGTCTCAATTTCTCTAGGCAAGATTAGCATAATTCATTTGATTTTGTGACATTTTTAAAGTTAATCTGTTTTTTCTGGAAAGTATTTGTTGTGCCTCACTTTTTACACATTTTTTTATGTTACAGCCGTATTCCAAAATAGATTAAATTCATTTATTTCCTCAAAATTCTACACACAATACCCCATAATGACAATGTGAAAAAAGATTTTTGGAAATTGTTGCAAATTTATAAAAAATAAAAAACCTGAAAATCCACATGTACATAAGTATTTACAGCCTTTGCCGTGAAGCTCTAAATTGAGCTCAGGTACATTCTGTTTCCACTGATCATTCTTGAGATGTTTCAGCAGCTTAATTGGAGTCACCTATGGTAAATTTAGTTGATTGGACATGATTTGAAAAGGCATACACCTGTCTTTATAAGGTCCCAGGGTTGACAGTGCATGTCAAAGCACAAACCAAGCATGAAGACAAAGGAATTGTCTGTAGACCTTTCGATACAGGATTGTCTCGAGGCACAAGGCTGGGGAAGGTTACAGAAAAAATTATACTGCTCTGAAAGTTCAAATGAGCACAGTGGCCTTCAACATCTATAAGTGTAACATGTTTGGAACCACCAGGACTCTTCCTAGAGCTGGCCGGCCATCTAAGCTGAGTGATTGGGGGAGAAGGGCTTTAGTCAGGGAGGTGATCAATAACCCGATGGTCACTCTGTCTGAGCTCCAGCGTTCTTCTGTGGAGAGAGGAGAATCTTACAGAAGGAAAACCATCTGTGAAGCAATCCACCAATCAGGCCTGTATGGTAGAGTGGCCAGACGGAAGTTACTCCCCGCCTGAAATTTGTCAAAAGGCATCTGAAGGACTCTCAGACCACAAGAAACAAAATTGTCTAGTTTGATGAGACTAAAATTGAACTCTTTGTAGTAAATGCCAGGCGTTACGTTTGGAGAAAACCAGGCACCGCTCATCACCAGGCTAATACCATCCCTACGGTGAAGCATGGTGGTGGCAGCATCATGCTGTGGGGATGTTTTTTTAGCAGCAGGAACTGGAAGACTTGTCAGGATAGAGGGAAAGATGAATGCAGCAATGTACAGAGACATCCTGAATAAAAACCTGCTTAAGAGTGCTCTTGACCTCAGAGTGGGGCGAAGGTTCATCTTCCAGCAGGACAATGACCCAAAGCACATCGCCAAAATATCAATGGAGTGGCTTCACAACAACTCTGTGAATGTTTTTGAGTGGCCCAGCCAGAGCCCAGACCTAAATCCTATTGATCATTTCTAGATATATATACATCTTTTGTGCAATGTAGGGGTTTAGTGTTTTTGACAGTAGTAAAATACATTTTTGCTTCCCACAAAGCAAAATATATTTACCAAATATATATATAAATAGTTTTTTTTACTAAATGTTTTAGTATTTGTGTCCTAGGTACGGCAGCAAATGGAGGAACAGGTGGCTCAGAAGTCCAATGAGCTGGAGCAATATCTGCAGCGTGTTCGTGAACTGGAGAACATGTACCACAGCTTAGAAGAAGCACTGGAGGAGGAAAGACAGGCCAGACAGGATGAGGAAACTGTCCGAAAACTACAGGCCAGGTATGCTGGCTTTTTATTGGCTTTAAAATGTGAAGTGAATTATATTTTTATATGATTAATTATTTATTCATTTTCTTTTCGGCTTAGTCCCTTTGTTAATCTGGGGTTGCCACAGTGGAATGAACCACTAACTTATTCAGCATATGTTTTATGCAGCGGATGCCCTTCCAGCTGCAACCCATCACTGGGAAAATTATTAATTATTGAAGGGTAATAATAAATAAAACAAGGATACTAATAAAGCATGCTGAGGTTGTGGAAACGAATGGTTGATATATGTTTTGAGCTCCACAGTTGTTAAATCAGGCTAAACTATAGACCCAAGCTAATAGAACTGTAAATTAAACTACAGACTAAGTTAAATGCAGCTTATCTTGTGTGTGCTTTTCAAAGGCCTTATAATCCCAGTGTATTTTGCACATGTATTTTGTAAATGTGAATTGTGCTGTGCATGTATGCAAGTATATATATATATCCAGTTGAAGTCAGAATTATTAGCCCAATGTTTATTTTTTTCCCTAATTTCTGTTTAACGAAGAGATTTTTTCAACACATTTCTAAACAAAATAGTTTTAATAACTCATTTCTAATAACTGATTTCTTTTATCTTTGCCATGATGACAGTAAATAATATTTTACTAGATATTTTTCAAGACACTTCTATACAG
>CAIGQZ010032545.1:10477312-10494959 GCA_903798205.1 Danio tinwini | reverse complement strand
TATATATATACATTTTAAGACCTTAAAAAACTTTACAGCCTGTTCTTAAATCAAAGCAAAAGGCCTGGAGTTCATGATATTTTGCATGCATCTCATACTTAGTGTTTTTCTTTATGCAATACATATATCTGAACAAAGTCAACTTTTTTTAATGTAAAATGTAAAATATGTCTTATATGTCTTGTTTTTGGTCTGTGCCCTATAGATTTGCATGGAGAACATAATGACATTTTGTGCTCCCTTCATATTATTAAAGCACTTTCTTTACATGGTATTTAAAAGGTCTTCAAAATCTCAGTGTGGTTTATTACCATTTTACCAATTTTAGCATTATATTTTACTATATGGATGGAGAATAACTCAAAGGCTTGTTGATCATAAACCATTTTTTTGTAGTTGTTGCATATTCGATTGAAATCTGATAATGGTTAGAAAGAGAATTTAATTATAGTTAGAAATTTATGAAATTCTGATTCCTTTTTGAATTTTATTCATTCCCAGGATATGAATTCTTCATATAAACAATTAAATTCTTGATATATCAACAATAACCATTTTTGATTTAAAGAATTGTATTTCTGCAAATGATTTGACCTTGTCTACATTTGAGTGTGAAGATGACTTTTAGATAATCGTAATGAAATACTTTGTGCTCTATTTTAATGATCTAGGCTCAAAGTCTAAAGCACATGGTGCAAAAGCATTAAGGGCGTGTCTGAATCCACTTTTGCTATTTTAAGGATGGAAAAATACACTGCGCCCTGGGTTGTGCTTATTTTCTTAATGAGTTGTTGGTGTGTTTTGAATATAACGTGCATTAAACCAATCAGAGTCTCACATCTCATTCCCTTTAAGAGTCAGTTGCATTTGCTATTTACATGGTCGACTTTGAGTTAAAAAACTGAATGCTTCACTAGCGAGAAAACAGTTAAACAGCCCATCTGAAGCGCAAGGACAAAGAACGAGCCTCCTCCATTCGGCCTCTTTACTTTCTCTTTACATTACTTTTACTCTTTACTTTAATCCTTTACATTCTTGGATAAGAAAACGGTGGAAATACACCCCACTGAAGACATCCATTAGCTTACATATATAATTTTGTTTGTTAAATGCAAAGATTTGTTTCAGAGCTATTTCTAAATTAAGTTCAAATTTCCAGCAAACAAATAAATAAACAATAATAATGAAGTGTGGTCAAAAAACATCTATATCCAAACATAGCCCTATTCTTATGCTCCATATGGTGATACATGCGTCTCCTAAACCTGACAGGTGGACAAATCTAAACTTGTTTTTGTTAAAACAAATATAAATATGCATATAACAAATAATACTGCTAATAATAATATCATTATACAAACGCAATATAGGAAATAAAATAAAAATACAATGTGTAAGTGTTTGGACCCACATGGGCACATAACTAACATGCTCTGCGCTGGACTTTAGACCAGCTTTTAGTTGGTCTATGGCATGGTCTATTTTAGTTTTTCAAAATAGAGGCGCACCAACAATGCGCCTTAACACACTTCTTTTTTTAGACCAGCAAAACCATGAGTCCACAAAGTGGCACAAATGGATTTGCTATTTAAACAACGTAACGCAAAACGTGAACATTAAAAAGTTGCGCTGGTCTAAAAATAACAACAAATCCTGCCATACACGTCTTGCACCTAGTGTATGATAGAGCCCTTCATGTTTGTCACATTTTCTGGTTTTTTTTTAAGCACATCATAGCTTGGTTTGTGGCAATCATTACCCAACACTTGGGCTGTTTTGCCTATGCTTCATTAATAAAAAAAAAACAAACAAACAATTTTAATATACACTAAATGTACTTGTACAGAATGCAAAGAAAAACTATTACAGTCAACATTCCAAGTGGATCAAAACCTTTCATCAAAGTTGTCCTAAAACTATTGAAAAAAAACATTCTTTGACTACTGTATACCATAGCAGTGCAGTTATGGCTTGATCAAACTTTAACAAGTAAGGTCATGTGACTCCTGGATCAGGTCAGTCTATAGAGGACTGTCTATTTCCTTGTAAGGTGGGAAGTCGGAGAAGCATCACAAACACATGAGGATGTCTGAGACGTCTGTTCACGTCTGCAGTTCCTGTTCCCTGTCTCACCCTACAAAAACCAGCAGTCTTCCTGTGTTTGTGCTGACCAATCACCAGCTCATCACTTTACCAAACACACAATCGCTTTTATAACCAGTGTGTGATTCCCCCTCATTTATACACTCCCACATCCAAAATCCTTTAGTCATCGTTGAAATGTGTATTTTATTTATACAGCAGGTCAAATGTGAGTTTATAAACTGTTAAAAGTATCTGACATTTACTTGAAGCTTTATGAACGGCTCACAATTGTGGAAACTACTGACAATCAATCTCAACATGTTTCAATCTCAACATGTGAACAATCTGTATTTGCAAGGTTTGTGAGTTACACAAAACATCCTGAGTATGAATCAGGAGCAGGGGTGCCCAAACTTTTTCTTACGAAAGGCTAAAAACCAAACTTGATTGAGGCTAGTGGGCCAAAGGTAAATATAGTTGCCATGGGTGATTTACAGTATATTTTTTACATTTTATAATGAACTTATAAACAGTAAAAATGAAAACAATCTAATTTATAACAGAATTACACTGCCTTTGCAGACATTGGCTCGATTTGCTCGCCAATGTCATCTGCATAGCTCTAGCCATCGAGTGGCAGTATTTACATTTTAAAATATCAGATCCATTCATTAATTTTCCCTCGACTTAAACTATAGCTAAAACTATATATAACTTAAACTATAAAACTATAGCTTTTTATATTTTTATCACGTCATTATCATCACATGTAGTCTTTACAAAAAAAAATATTGTTTTGGTTATAATTAGCTGTTTATAGACAGTAATTCTGAGGTAAAGCACATGTATTTGAAAAAAGGGGTGTTTTAAAAAAAAAGATTACAATACAGAACAGAGAACGAGTGCATTTAGGCCACCCCCATAAAAAATAAGGAAAAGGGGTCACAACATAGATCAATACATTTTACTTTCTCTATAAATCTCCTTCACCTCATGTCCGGAACAATCCTTTGAGATGGTGAAAATAATAAATGTTTCCTCTCGCCAACTACATTTCATTGCTCCAGGCATAATGGTAGTTTTCTAATAAATATTACTCACTGCTCTCTATTATTCATTCATTCATTTTCTTTTTGGCTTAGTTCCTTTATTAATCAGGGGTCGCCACAGCGGAATAAACCGCCAACTTATCCATCATATTTTTTACGCAGCGGATGCCCTTCCAGCTGCAACCCATTACTTGGAAACATCCATGCACACTCATTCACACACATACACTATGGTCAATTTTAGCATACCCAATTCACCTATACCACATGTCTTTGGGCTTGTGGGGGAAACCGGAGCTCCCGGAGGAAACCCACACGGACATGGGGAGAACATGCAAACTCCACACAGAAATGCCAACTGACCCAGCCGAGGCTCGAATCGGTGACCTTCTTGCGGTTAGGTGAACGTGCTACCCACTGCGCCGCCCCTGCTCTCTATTATTGTGTCATTGTGTTAAATGATCATTTTTGGTGGGTGGACAACTTATGAAAACAATTGTTCTATGCGTTTAAGCTTGTTTGCTGTTCACCTTGTCACATAGCAGTTTTAAGACATTGTTTGCTCTTTGTTAATCATCAGAAATGACAAGGAGGCAGCTTCCCACAGTACAAACTCAATGAAACTGGTTGGATTGTTCAGTGGGCGGGGCCTTCAGATTAAGATGTGATGCTCAACCAATCAGAATCAAGGATAGGAATGACTTGTTTTATGAATTATACGTTTTGCACAATCCTTTCAGTAGTATCTGACTAAGATGACAAATCATTTATAATATATACTTGTTTTGTTGTAATTAATAGGGTATTCTGCCTTCTCCCTACTAATGTTCTATTGGTCTCTACCTCTTTAGATCTAATAGAGATCTAAAGGACCTGTATATTGGCACGTGCAGATATGAGCATGTGTTTATCTGTGTCTGCAGGCTGCTGGAGGAGGAAGTGTCCAAGCGTGCAGAGCTGGAGGAGATTCACCTTTATCAGCAGCAGACCATTTCTCAGACACAGGCAGAAAAGCAGGAGCTGGAGCGAGAGCGTCTGGCCAAGGAGAGCGATTTACAGTTCGCCATGCAGCAGCTGCATCAGCTGGAGGCCGACAGACAGGGAGCCCTGGAGCAATATCAGGTCTGCTTGACTTCTCAGAATTCCTTCATGCTGTCCCACCACAAATCGATTATGTTAACTTGTAGTTTAAGTTACCTTGTGGATTGAACATAAAGCATTTAAGTTGTCCTCCAAAAAAAAAACTCAAGGAATTGTGTTCATTCAGCTCATTTTAAATAAGTAGTTTGAACAAGCAGAGGAAGAAAAAAAAAATCATATTTGTGTGTACACTACAAAAGAAAAAAAAATCAGTGTGGACTGCCATCTAGTGGTTGAATTGAGCCACTGTTCTTGTGTGTTCTGTTGGTGAGTTTGTGCTTTTGTATGAGCAGGAGGTGATGAAGAAACTAGCAGATGCCGCCAATAATACAAAGAGCTGGAAGGACAAGGTGGCTCAGCATGAAGGACTCATACGGCTCATTCAGCCAGGTGATGATCTTCTTGTGCACATCAAAAAAAGCAGTTTCTCATTGTTTTGAACAAGTTGCAAATGCTTTTGTACATCCATGCAATGATTATGTACAATTCTCTGATGTTTCCTACATTATCAGTTGGTCAAAATGTACTATTTTGATTTCTGTTGAATAGTTGCACCCTCAACAACATTTAAGTTTGTTTGTTTGTGGTTTGTTTAAGTCTTTACATGCAAAATGGCTGAACAAGTTGTGATAATATTTTGTCATAATGCATTTTTCTACACATTTCCATTAGACTTTTTTCTAAATCTGTATAAAACTGATAAATTTCTCCCAGGTGTCTTTTTCTAATGAAGGTGCATCTCAGAGGAGATTCTCCTATGTTCACATTTCTGCTATTGTTTTTTTTTTTGTACTATGCAGTATTTTCCTTTCTGTAACACAATGGCATGATCTGTCAACAAATTACAAACAGCAAAAAAAAAAAAAAAATGTTTTGCCATAGTTTAGATCAGAACCCCCCTCCAGAGTACACTGTTATATTGAGAATTTGTTGTTCTTATCCGCACACAATGACACAAGGACTTGTCATTCTGACAGCACTGACATGTTCATTAACACTGAAATGTATTTTGAGAGAAACTAAGGATTTTGAACTAAGTATTTTGAGCAATAGACTGGCTTTTGCAGGTAATCCATGGTGTTTTGCTTTGAGAAATGCATTCTGATCTGAAAAATGTACCAAAGCGACTGAGAAAAACTTTAATATACATTTATTTAGAAATTTGTTCATTTAAGAACTTATTTCTTTACCATCTCCTCGCATATAACTGTCATTTTTTAGGTTTTGCCTTATTCATATAAAGACTGGACACTGTTTGACAAAAAAGGGACGGAATTAAACAATGCATCATTTATGTTAAGTTTGAAAAGATATTATATAAAATGTATAATGCATTTTTTGACTCCACTCTATAAACCTGTTATGTTAACAACCTCTTATTGCAGATGTTTTATTTTTGTTTTATACTACTATTATTACTACTACTACTTTAAAATAACAGTATTATTATTATTATAAAAGGGACTAAGCCGAAAATCAAAGGAATGAAATTAAATTATTGTTATGATATTATTTATATAATATTTAACATAATACTATATATAATATTAATAGTATTAATAGTATTAATAATACAATTAATATTAATAATAATCTGAAATAACAATATTATTATTATTAATATTATATTATTTAATAAATGTATAATTATTACAGGTAATATTAATAACACTTTAATATTTGCATAATATTATATATCTAATGTTATTAATAATTTTAGTATTAATAATACAATTAATATTAATAATATTCATAATCAAAAATAAGAATACTATTATTATTATATTATTTAATAATAGATGTATAATTATTATTACAGTTATTATTAATAATACTATAATATTTAACATAATACTATAACATTAATACTACTACTACTACTACTACAAATATTAATAATACAATTAATAATAATAATAATCTAAAATAACATTATATTATTATATTATTTAATACAAAATGCAATGTAATTATTACTGTTAATATTATACTATAATATTTGTCACTTTATAATATTATTATTAATAATAGTAGTATTATTAATGCAAATAATATTAATAATAATTAAAAAATTGCATTTATTATTATTATTATTATTAATAATAATTTTAATAATAAATATTTTTTTATTAATAATAATTATAATAATATTTACTAAAATAACTGTATTATTAGTATATTATTTAAGAATAAATGTACAATTATTATTACAGGTAATATAGAGTGCGACTGAAATACATTTCACTGAATATGTTATTTTTTTTATGCTCAAATTATAATCGAATTAAACACCCTTTAAAAGTGTCAGCTTGATATTTTATGTCAGTGTATGTTTTGTCATTTCAGGTCCTAAATACCCTCAGAAGATCACAAACTGGGGGCCTGCAGCGTTTACAGATGCAGAACTCAACCTGAGAGAGAAGGACTGGCAAGAGAAGAAAAACAGGCCTGCTACACCGCAGTAGTGCTTTTACAGTGCTGTTCAAGCAGCGTTACTATAGACAGTCACTAGTGAAGTATATTTACTGCCTCTGTGGGGTTAGTCAGTCTCTGACCACACTAAAACTGTAGGCCACTGAACTTTACACAAGACTAAGTTCAGTCTGGTCTCATCATTCCAGTCTCTACCGTAACATTCAGTGTCATTTTACCCTCGGCTTTTAAATGTTTTATACAATATGTTTGTATGATGATCTACATCTTGTGAATGTGTTCATTTCGGTGCATTTCCACCAAAGTAAAGGCAGATGTTTCTTCCCTGTAGTTCAGGAGTTTAGTTTACGTTTTCATTTTTATAAAAGTCAAATAATGGAAATAACTTCACTGACCAAGTAACATTTAAAAAACATACACATCATTTTATACTGTGCAGTCATTTCTAATTTAGCTTTTCAAAAATGTCAGCTGTACATTTTTAATTGTCACTCGGCATGCAAAATTGAACTAACGAACTAACTGTTCTACTTTACTAGAACAGTTGTCGTAGCAGAAATGTTTAAAAGTCGTTACTACACTGTAAAGGCAATCTCATTGAAGAAGACATGATTGCAGTGTTAACTAAGTTATACGCTCAAGTTATTAACAAAACAGAATTTTTTGGATTGTTTGTTCAGTTGTTTATATTTCTGTATAAAACTGATGCGTTTGCCTTCAAACTAATGTCCCGATTTAGGACCTGAGACTGTACTGTTTATCATTCAATAAAAAGGGATTATTTAATAGTTGAAAATGTGTTTATTTTTGGAGTTATAAAGCCTCCACTGCCTTAATAGCACAAATCATATAATATCTGGCCACTAGAGGTCGCGAGATTACTGCATTTGTAGCCTAGTTTTTATTCTGCTGCTTGGATAAAGAATTGAATATTGTGAAATGTTTGGTAGGGAAATTTAAATAGTTTTAAAATGGAACTATTAACAGATTAGATTAAATGTACCTATAAAATGCTCACCTTTATATTGAAATGGTATATTATGACTCCCTTGTTTTAAATATTACTTATTGGGAGGGGAAACTATGAATCTTGAATGTGAAATACAACACAACAGTACACTCCATGGAGAAATAAATTCCTAACAATAATTGATAAACCTTTCAAAAGAAACTTCTCCTGAGCTTTAAGGTCACTTAATTCTACAGTATATGTGTTTGTTTAACCCATGTGTTAACCTGAGTTCAACTTGAATTAACCCTGAATTTTTAAAACTGCCACCAATCAGTCACAGCGAGTAAACATGCCAAAAAGCTACCATCTGATAGCCAGAATTCATAAAAAGTCTCACCAATCAGATTCCCAATGAGTGAGATGAGCTAATAAATCTACCATCTGTTAGCCTGGATTCAGCTTATTTTTAAAACAATCATGTTTAATAGCAGCATTTGTGCAGAAAAACTACACTACTCATGATGCCATAAACATTCTTACCAACCAGAGTCACAGTGAGTGAAACACATCAATTAATCTACCATCTGATAGCCTAAATTCAGCTTTTTTTTTTTAAACCGTCATGTTTAAAACCAACATTTGTACAGAAAAACTACATTACCCACAATGCCCTAAACAATTCCACCAATCAGAGTCACAGTGAGTGAAACACACCAATAAATCTACCATCTGATAGCCTGAATTCAGCTTATTTTTTAAAACCGTCATGTTTAATCCGCTTGTTAAGTGTGACGTCATGGAAGGAGCTTCCAGGTCCAAGCGCTCTATGAAACTGAATGAGGAGACTCATCAAATGCTAATAATAAACGTTTACAAAGCGATGCAATACTTTCGAAAATCACGATCGCAATATGCCTAATATCTGATGGCCAGAAAGTGATACATTTTTTATAAATTGTTAAAATTTTGGTATTTGTGATGCAGCAAGCCCAGTGATTGTTGTGTACACTATGACTTTATATAAAATTCACTTTGATGTGTGATATGAATAAAAAGTGATCATAAACTAATATTTAGTCAATTTAAATAAGTGGAGGCTTGGACCCGGAAACAGTATTACAAACGTCACCAACACATCACCACTTAACAAGCGGATAGCAGCATTTATGCAGGAATACTACATTACCCATGAGGCCATAACTAGCCCACCAATCAGTCACAGTGAGTAAAACATGCCATTAAATCTAGAATCTGTTAGCCTGAATTCAGCTTTTTTTTTTTTTTAAACCGTCACATTTAATAGCAGTATTTGTGCAGAAAACTACATTACCCATGATGCCATAAACAATCTCAACAATCAGAGTCACAGTAAAGGAAACATACCAATAAATCTATCATCTGATTGCATGAATTCAGCTTATTTTTGAAACTGTCATGATTAATAGCAGCATTTGTGTGGAAAAACTACATTACCCATCATGCCATAAACTATCCCACCAATTAGAGTCAAGGTAAGTGAAACATGCCAATAAATCTACCATCTGATAGCCTGAATTCAGCTTATTTTTTTAACCGTCATGGTTAAAAGCAGCATTTGTACAGAAATACTTTATTACCCATAATACCATAAACAATCTCACCAATCACAGTCAATTCAGCTTATTTTTTTAAAACCATCATCGTTAAAACCAGCATTTGTACAGAAATACTACATTACCCATAATGCCATAATCAATTAGTCACAGTGAGTGGAACATGCCAATAAAACCATGAAGTACTGTGAGTGAGACTGTCTAATTGGTCTCCCTACACTCTCAAAATACTGAAATATTTGTACTGTAGTTCTTTCTTTTAATTTAATTGTCACATTAGCAATGCATCATGAGCTTGTAGTTCTTTCATTTTCTTTTCCAACATGAGCGAAACTCTCAGTCGTTCTGGTGTAATAATCAAACAACTTTGCTGCTGTACCATGGCTGCAGCAGGAGCAATGATATTACACAGAGCTTGAAATAAGTCTCCATAACTCTTCTAGCGTGACCAGCACTATCATGAAATAGTACTACTCATAAAATGAGCCTATTTTTCAAAACAAATGAAGTGTTCCTTTAATGTATGCTCAGTAAAGGGAAGAAAGCATTTTCAGAAGTTTCAGTGTGGATGACCAACTTTTGGGAAAGCAAGTGAAAATGATGCAAAGTCTTTTTAGACTGAAATTAAAGTTTTCCAATTGATCCGGATTAATGTAGACATAGTTTTAATGTGCGCTGACTGCCTTTTTGTGACCAGGAGGGTTAAAGACTACACTGCCTGACAAAAGTCTTGTCGCCTATCCAAGTTTTAAGAACTACAGATAATAGTTTGACTTCTAGTTGATCATTTGGTATCAGAAGTGGCTTATATGAAAGCAAATGCCTCTAGATTATGTTTATTTTACCAAAATAAAATATGATCATGCCTTGATTTTTAATTATTTAATTAGGACAGTAAGGTCTGACATTGCTTAGACAAAAGTCTTGTCACTTAACAGAAATAATGTACAGTATAGAATATGAAGTTATGGTGCCGTGGAAAAAGAATTAATATTGTGTATGACTCCTATGAGCTTGGAGGACTGCATCTATACATCTCTGCAATGACTCAAATAACTTATTAATAAAGTCATCTGGAATGGCAAAGAAAGCGTTCCTGCAGGACTCCCAGAGCTCATCAAGATTCTTTGGATTCATTTTCAATGCCTCCTGCTTCATCTTACCCCAGACATGCTCAATAATGTTCATGTCTGGTGACTGGGCTGACCAATCCCGGAGCAACTTGACCTTCTTTGCTTTCAGGAACTTTGATGAGGTGGCTGAAGTATGAGAAGCGCTATCCTGCTGAAGAATGTAATGGGCAGCACAAATGTCTTGATACCTCAGGCTGTTGATGTTTCTATCCACTCTGCAGATCTCTCTCACACCCCATTCTGAATGTAACCCCAAACCATGATTTTTCCTTCACCAAACTTGACTGATTTCTGTGAGAATCTTGGGTCCATAGGGGTTCCGATAGGTCTTCTGCAGTATTTGTGAAAATTGGGATGCAGTTCAACAGATGATTCATTGGAAAAATCTACCTTCTGCCACTTTTCCAAATGATCAACTAGAAGTAAAAATATTATTTGCTGCTCTTACAACTGAATTTGACGACAAGATTTTTGTCAGGTAGTGGATAATGTGCTGCTTGCTGGCATGTTTTAATCAAACGTGACACAGCTATTAAAATGTTTGGCCACCTTTCAAACCACCGCCATTCTCTAAGGATATGATAACCGGATTCCTCATCCACTCAATGTTTCCATAAACTATTTCCTTGATTGAAAATTGCTCATAGCCAAAACGCTCTAAACACAGATATAGCTCTTGGAGTGAAGACTGAAGAGGCAGCGCAGGCTTCATTTCTCAATGGGTGTTCAGATAACAGGATGAAATTAAATTTATTGTTTAGCACATTCGCTCGCGTGTAACATGGAATGATTAAGAAGAGATTGGAATAATGATTGTTTTAAGCTGTATTATCGACTCGGAGCAGAGGTTAATGTGGATGACATCTCCACATTTGTTCACTTCTTGTTCGGAAGTGTCAGATTTGTGTTATTGGTCGCAAGGGTCCGCTTGTTTTCCATGAACTCATCCCATCAGATGATCAGAAAAATGCAGTGCTTATCTAACTGAACATTCATTTTTAGCTCGTTTACATGACGTGTTCTTTCAATTGGAGGAATAGTTTAAAAAGTTTTAAATAATATAGTTTATAGGTTTAAAAAAGCAATGTCATTTATTTATTTATTTAACTAATATTAGCTAACTTGTTACTAATGTTTGGTAAACTGTTAGGTAAATTGATGGTAACAGTTTACCAAACATTAGTAACAAGTTAGCTAATATTAAGCTAACTTGTTACTAATGTTTGGTAAACTGTTACCATCAATTTTAATAAAACAAGTTTAATAGTCTATATTATGGAGGCAGAGAAAGCTTAACGTGCTACAATTTAAGAAAACACATGCATTCATCAGTTTGACAGCACACGCACTGCAAATCCTCATAAAGCAAACAAGGTAATAAAATGTGCTGCAATTTCCCACAACGCAAACATATTAATGAAACACGATGCATTTTTTCACAACGCAAACAATTTACGAAAACGTGCTGCATTTTCTCATAACACAAAAACAACAGAACACAACGGAAATGTTTCAAAGGGAACCCAAAAACGTGACAGACGTTGTAGTCCATGAAAGTGAAAGTTTTTTGTTTGTTTATTTTAACATCCTGATTCCAGTGTCTTTAGTATTTATTAGCCTAAATTACCATAACCTAAATAGCCGGGTTCGTCATGTTTGTGGGTCTCCTTTATTCACCAGACATTATTTAAGGTACCTCATCTACCATTACAAATAAACACATGTATTTTATTAAATACTGTTAACAAAGACAATACTACATAATTCTGCATATTTACAAATCTAGGATTGTTTGATTGTTATTGTTATGTGTTACCAGGGTTTCTGCAGGTTTCACAAAGTCACATTTAAGACCGTTTAAAGGCTATCATGAATTAAAAATACAGACTTATAGGAAGCTAAATGCTAAGTTTTTTTAATGGCCCAGTCAGTCCAGCTGTAAAGGTTTTTACTTGCCCCGTCACCAAAATTTCTTTAGTTGTTTCTTAGACACGTATTTTAAATAATGAGTAAAAACAAGCAAAATCTAGTACACATTTTTAAACATAAGTTTTATTAAAAAAACACTCTTTAAAAAATAATAATAATAATAATAAATAATAATAAACTATGTGAGCACAAAAATCGCTCCAGATCAGTGTCCTCAACATCTATGGTCTATAAATACATGCAGAACTTTTAAATAAATGTTATTGTGTAAGAAAGATAATTAAACCACATTGGTAAATAGAGTTATAAATAGTTTTATTGTTAAGTCCGAGCCCAATTGGGTAACTTTACATGAATAGACAAAAATTAAGACCCGTTTAAAATGACTAATGACCTACAAGACAATATTTCAGTGAATTTAAGAGTTATTAAGGCCTAAAATCTGATTTTTGAAATTAAAGACATTATGAGACTTGCCTCACAGCAAGAAGGTTGCTGGTTCAAGTCCCGGCTGAGCCAGTTGGCATTTCGGGGCCATGTTTGCATGTTCTCCCCATGCACAAGAGTTCACACTTAGCTGATGATTGATAACAAGGCATGTTCGGAATGCTGTCCCAGAAGAGAGCCCTGAGCTCAGAAGATCCTCGAGTCGAGAGGAGAGGGGAGTTTGTGCTCAGGTAGGTCTTGAGAGCTTCCCCAGTTTAGCTAGGGCCTATGAGAGATTATTAGTTTTGCTATGGAGAGAAAAACCGCTGACTGAAGGGCATATATGAGAGCCTGGCTAAGAGCTCATATACTGTGCCAATTTGGTTAAGTCAATTCAGTTATGTTGCATGTCTTTGGACTGTGGGAAAAACCCGGGGGAAACCCACGTGAGCATGAAAAACATGTAAATTTCACACAGAAAGCTAACTGGCCCAGCCAGGACTCGAACAAGCAACCTTCTTACTGTGAGGCATCAGACCTTTCCTGGATAATTTAGGAAAGAGGAGGAGGATAACTAAGGTAAGAAACTCTGGTTATTTATAGTGTGTTTGGATTCATCTGATTGGTAAATCATGTTATAGCAAATACGGGACCAGCTGTGGTCAATCATAAGCATGTGATCCTCTTGAAATTAGGTTATAAATAAACTTCACTTCGAGTGGGTTTCCTTCGGGTGCTTCGGTTTCCCCCACAGTTCAAAGACATGCAGAATTGGATGAACTAAATTGTCTGTAGTGTATGAGAAGGCGAGAGTGTATGGGTGTTTCCCACTACTGGGTTGCAGCTGGAAGGGCATCCACTGATTAAAACATATACCGGATTAATTGGCAGTTCATTCTGCTGTGGTGACCCCTGAAAAATCAGGGACTAAGCTGAAGGAAAATAAATGAATTATTTTTTTTTACAACATTTTGGTTAATAATAATTAAACACTTTAATTTCAAACTAGCTAAAATGTTTGATTAAATTAATTGTAATGCCAATAAAACAAGATGGTTATTGATTTGCATTCCTGCACACCTAAACATTTGCCTCTGTTTGCATTGGTCTCATTTGCGTCACAGAACTGATGTGCTTTTTTCAGACAAATGCTTGTGTCAATGAGGTTTATGCACAGCAGCATTCAAACCACGCAAACAATGAGGGCAATAGGTGGACCACATTCATATCTTATGTAACGCGTACAGCTGCACTTGTAATTTATGCTGTAACTGACAATACCACTTAAAGCCATATTTACAGCTCAGCCTGACCCAGTGATCCTTGAGCCCGTCCAACAACCTGCAAAAGTTTGCACTTAATTGATGCTGAAATATTTGACTCATTAATGCACCCCACATGTGTTTTTCACATGCAATCAGATATTTGATGATAAAAGCAATATTTATTTCATCCGGCTGATTGGCAAAAGACGTCACTGCTGATGCAAATGGCCAATTTTTAGCATTCCTGCAATCTATCTGATGTACGCCCAAAACAAAAAAACGCAATAGTTTGCAATATCACAGCACTTATTTATGCATCCATCATCATCTGTTGTTCTGTCACGGACCTCACGTCTCAGCGCTCAGATTTAGCCAGAGTTGGAAAATTACTGAGGTCTGATGGTTAGGAAATGTGCAAGATTACTAGATGTTGTTAATATTATTATATTCTTTTTGACTAACTGCATCTCTGTTTAATGTTTAATGTTTATTGCCTTTTCTTTTCTTGTATTGAATTTTGTGTTGTCACTCGTCACTTTATGTACACTGAAAGCTTCTGTTGCCAAAACAAATTCCTTGTGTGTGTGAAGCACACTTGGCAATAAAACTGATTCTGATTCTGATTCATTGTAATCATTTTCATTAATACAAATTTAGCTATTTCTTGATAGCTAAATCATTCTTGTAGATGAATTCACACATAGATATTGCTTGATACTTAGGGAAGGTTTGGCATGCTGTCCCAGTAGAGAACCCAGAGCTAGGAGATACTTGAGCCCAGGGCTCTAGTCATTTAGCATAAAAAAGGGTCAGAGATCAGGTAGGTCTTGCGAGCTCCCCCTGGTAAATGAGGAAAAGGAGGAGATGGGGTGAAAGGGCTTTAAGCTGCCAAAGATGATGGCAGCTTAAAGACACCTCTCAAATAGAGAATGAAGTCACATGCATTGCTCAGGTGTGATTTTTTTTTAGACTTCAACAGTGTGTAAAAACCTTGATGGTTCTGTGGGTTTCGTCTATCAAACCTGATCTTTATTTTGTATTTTCTATTAGATTCAAGTCAGGTGATTGGCTGGGCCATTCTACAGCTTGATTTTCTTTCTCTAAAACCATTTGAGAGTTTGCTTGGCTGTGTTTCAGATCATTGTCTTGCTGAAATTACCACTCTGGTTTCATCTTCATTATTTTGGTAATGTAGCTGTTGGACTGAAGCAGCTAATATTAATTTACAATGACGAAGGGCAGAAGTTTGTTGCAGAACTACTGAGAGATTTCAGCTGCTGTCTGGGCTTACACTGCCTTTTTACATGTCTCTTTCTTCATGTGTTCAATACTTTTTTCCTGTGTCATTTCATTTTATTACACACATAACTTCATGTGTAAACTAATTAGATTTGTTTTCTTTTCATATACGTTTTTCTTTGGTGGTCCACAGCACTTTTAGAAATTTTTCTGAGAAAAATGGTGTTGTGTTGAATACTTATTTCCCCCACTGTATGTATTATATCGTCTTTGCATCAAATTACAAAAAACAAATTACCACTAAATTTGACGTTGTTCTCTCTTCTGGATGCCGTTATCAGCCTCATAATTTTTCTCTCCTTTTTCTGAAAGTCTTGATAACACCATCAGGGAGATTTTCTTTTATTATTTCAGCAAACAGAACTGTAAACAAATTATTTGTTGTTAATTAATTTTTTCATTCATAGAGCTTATAAGATTAGATTCTGATTGGTTGAGCTGCGTTAAAGCTACTGTAAAATACATACACCTGTGTCTGTTGCTTGGTAGCCACGTTCAGAGCCAAAGACACTGTTATACTTGCTAGGATTTCATTTTGTGAAACAAAGAATGTAGAGTTGAAACCAGAATTATTAGCCCTCCTGTACATTTCCCCCCAATTTCTGTTTAACGGAATGTTTTTTTCCCCAACACATTTTTAAACAATAGTTTTAATAATAATTTCTAATACCTGATTTGTTTTATCTGTGCCATGATGTCAGTACATACTATTTTACTAGATATTTTTCAAGATACTGGTATTCAGCTTAAAGTGACATTTAAAGGTCTAACTAGGTTAATTAGGTTAACTAAGCAAGTTAGGGAAATTAGGCATTGTATAACAGTGGTTTGTTCTGTAAACAATCTGAAAAAAATTGCTTAAGAGGGCTAATAATATTGACCTTAAAAGGTTTTATTCTAGCCAAAATAAAACAAATAAGACTTTCTCCAGAAGAAAAAAAAATTATAGGAAATATTGTGAAAAATTCCTTGCTCTGTTAACCTAATTTTTTACTTCAACTGTATATGGAATAACCATTTCATAAAAGTAATAATCCTCATGAAGCTATAGTTTACAGTGAATTTATAACAGCTAAGAAATCACAGCTTCTCCAGGCTTGTCGCATTATTTTAAACATTAAAATTTGATAGTCTGAACCTGATCATAACTGGCTATGGGCCAATCCAATCGCTTGATGAAATATCTTTTTGCTGACCTTCAGAATTATTTATATATTAAAAGAGAGAAAAAAATAAAATGATTGTGCAAATTTCTGCATGCTACGTGAATGGCGAACAGGCAAAATGTGCGCTCCAGATGCAGTGGTCCTGCACGCTCTTTACGCAATGAGACAGAGGGTCATTAACGGCGTGGAGAGGCGAGGCGGTGCTCCGGATGCGCCCCGCTCCCCAGCAGCGCCTGCATCCCATCATTCCTCCTCCAACCCTTCCCTGAATCCATCAGCTCCGGTTTGGGGCCTTCAGCGCTAGCGCAGCATTCCAGAGAAATGATGTGAAACAGAAATGCATCAAATTCCTGATCTGGAATACATCGCGGGGTTATGCCTGTCCGTGGCCCCTCGGCAGATACTGTAAAAAGAGGCTCTGGGGTGTCCGCATTTTTACATCTGCACTGCGAGGAGCCGCTCGCACCTCTGGGGAGCCCATGTGTTGCTTTAATTCTCAGAGCCTCTGGAATGTGCGAGTGCTGTAAAAGTCACAGCTTTCCATGGAACTGATTAGTGGCTTGTTCTGCATTGATAGTCTGGAGGCATTTGTCTAATCTAGAAAAACAGATTTGAAAGCAATGACAGTAGAGGGATCCATAAATGTTGCAGTTCCAATAATGTTTAATTTAATGCAGGTTTGTGGGATGAGCAGGATATGAACAGGAAAACGGGATCTTAGTAATCCAGTAAATAATGAACCACAGCATAGCACACATACACATGCATAGGGCAGCACGGTGGCGCAGTGGGTAGCATGATCGTCTCACAGTAAGAAGGTCGCTGGTTCCAGTCCCGGCTGGGTCAGTTGGCATTTCTGTGTGGAGTTTGATGGTTCTACTGTGTTCGCGTGGGTTTCCTCCGGGTGCTCCAGTTTCCCCCACAGTCCAAAGACATGCGCTATAGGTGAATCGAATGAATTAAATTGGCTGTAATGTATGTATGTGTGTGAATGAGTGTGTATGGATATTTCCCAGTAATGGGTTGCAGCTGAAAGGGCAACCGTTGCATAAAACATATGCTGGATAAGTTGGAGGTTCATTACACTGTTCCGACCCCTGATTAATAAAGGGACTAAGCCAAAAAAAAAGAATGTATGTATGTATGTATGTATGTATGTATGTATGTATGTATGTATG
>CAIGQZ010032545.1:10447067-10475192 GCA_903798205.1 Danio tinwini | reverse complement strand
CGGCAAGATTGTGTTGAACTGAACAAGTTATTTCCTTGTTACCATAATACATTCATTATTACTGATTTATTGTTACTCTCATTGCAATTTTTGTATAATCACATTGCACAATAAATTAAATGTACAGACAAAAATCCAAGATACCATAATCAAAATCAGCTTTTTATCCAGCTCTTCCTATAAGGCAGTGGGTTAGAATGAGCCCTGAATAATTTCACAGGAAACTCAGCGGGATATTGAACCCTTCCCATTCAATTGTTCTCTTGGGTTATAAATACCACCTTGACCTTTGTGAAGCAACTTATATAAAAATGAAGACCTGAACAACAGAGAAGACAAGCTTCATAAGGACAGACAAAATGTCTACACCACAACTCTCATTCATTCATTCTTTCATTTCTTCTCTGGTGTCTTAGGAGGACAGAGTGGACTTGCGCATCTGTTTAAAACAGTGGATGTGCCAATAAGAAGTTTTTTTTTTTAGCCGCAGTCCTTCCTCATCCCTGTTCCTCCTCCTCTTCTAACACAGAGGAATGTGCGGAAATGAGCAAATATAAAACATCAGTGCCTCCGCTAAAAAATGTGAAGCACCCCCCATGGACCGAAGCCCTTTCTCCGCACAGTCTGTGTCTCTTTAGAATTCCTCTGGCTTTCAGACGTCTGGACGCTTAGCCAGTTTGGAGCTCAACCAACATATTGTTTACTAGCATCCTTCTGCTCACATTTACATCCAGCCACTGAAAATAGCAAAAACTAAGAACGACGGAGACATGAAATTACTAAAAGTTTTTTGGCGGCTTTGAGTTAATGTTATGGTCTAAAGGGACGGTTGTACCATGTAGCGGTTTTACTCACTGCCTATTACTACTCACTTTCTTTTTTTCTAATGAACACAAAAAAAGATACATTCATTTTCCTTTGGCTTAGTCCCTTATATATCAGGGGTCGCCACAGCAGAATGAACCACCAACTATTCCAGCATATGTTTTTTGCAGCGGACGCCCTTCCAGCTGCAACCCAGTACTGGTTATAGCACATGTCTTTGGACTGTGGGGAAACCGGAGCACCCAGAGGAAACCCACATGAAGACAGGGAGAAAACTCCACACGTGCAAACGCCACCCAGAAATGCCAACTGACCCAGCCGGGACTCGAACCAGCAACCTTCTTGCTGTGAGGTGACAGTGCTAACTACTGAGCCACCGTGCCACCCACAAAATAAGATATTTTTTAAATTCCTGAAATATTAACTAGTTATGCTTTCATCCAAAGAGACGTCTGCGCAAAACTGAAATATCACATAAAATTCACATTGTTAATGAAGCACCGTTTCCATAACAGAGATCATAAAACTGTCCTTCCTGATAAACTGGATATCAAAAAGATTAAATGTAATTTGCTCCTGTAGGAAAAGCCACCATGGACCTTTTTTCTTATCAATTACTTACACCTCAGATGAAGAATGCAATGAACATAAGGTGGCTTTTGGAGAATCGAGAACACTCTTTGGGAGCGAAGCTGCTTAAAACAGTTCAGGGAGGTAACAATACTGAACCACTGTGATGATGGACTTTAGCTAAGGGGTTTTAGAATGACCAAAAATACAAATTTAGACACTTAAAATTTTCTTGTAACGTATTATTGTTACAGGCTCGTAGTAAAATCACATGTTTTTTTATTTTTGATGCGTAGGCTGGAATTTATTTGGTGAATTGTAAGTATATCCCTTTAAGAGCCATCATTTCAGCAGGGATACTAGACAAACACACACATTACTTTTAGTCCACTGTTTTTGTTCTGTTGATGTTTTAGTAGTATTACAATTGTATATATGCTGTAAGTTCCTATTTGCAGATGACACAGATGATTGCTTTAGTAACTGATAGCAATTGATGACCTTAAAAGTAGGGTTGCACAATATATATTGTTTTAGCATCGATATCACAACGTGTGCATCCAATATAGTTACATTGCAAGACGTGCAATGTTGAGTCTTAATTATAGTTGACCAGGAGCTCCTGAATTGTATTTATTTCTGTATTTGTGCAGAACTTGTGTTTTATAAAAAAAAGTAGTTAAAAAATCTACATTTCAAAGTGAAAAGAAGGTCATTTTGCTTTTGAAGGTGAAAACAAAACAATATTTGACTTGCTCTAATAATTTTTTGATATTTAGACTTCACTGTAAAAAATATTACAAAAAGCCATCACAGCAAAAGCTTTTACAATACTTATACTTATTTTAATAAGTTCACTGAGACAATTTAGACAATTTTTTTAAGTTATACAAAGTTTAACTTAATAATTTAACTTACAGTTTTTCTCTATTGGTTTGGCTCATTTCTTGAAAATGGAATTACATTCTCAAAACAACATGGACAAACCTCCAAACCACTTGGCAATTGTTCACAACAGAATGGATTTTTCTCATTTATTTAATCAAATTGCAAATGTCTAAGTACATCTAGCCTACATTTAGCACAATTTCCAAGTGAATAGATCTAGTTGATCTAAACTGATTGTTGATTCTCAGTTCAATGGTTGGTCGCTCCAAAATGTGTCAGCGTCATTTCATTGTATAAGTCATCACATGCACAATAGTTTGTTTAATTTTCTAAAATAGATAAGAACATAATACCATGAATATCATATATGACTCCGTAGAAAATTTGATGCATTTGTTACAGCAATTGGCAGTCAGGTGAAACTAGAACTATACTAGAGAACTAACTAACTATTAACAAAGGAGGAATTTCACACATCTCAGATGACCAATCAAGCACTGTAGGCTGTATATAATTTTCATTGTTTTTTGTTTGTGTGTTTATATTACAGTATATTATGCTGTATTATGCTTTTTTTATTCTGATGTATGTTAATTACTTTATGTGTGTGATTGATAATAGTTACAATTTCATTGTAACAGTATGAGTGCAATGTACAGTATGATGTCAAACCTTGGAGGCTACTCCTAACCTAAAATCCCAACACTATCTCATGACAATTCATAACTTTTTGATTTAGTGGCTAATTCGGATGAATTTGTACGATCTCATTTATACAATTTAGTATGATTTGCTTATCCCCCAATAATGGTTGGGTTTAGGGGTGGGGTTTGGTGCCACGCCTCCTTTTTAAAATTGTACATTTTCGTACGACTGAACACATACGAATTAGCCACTGAACTGACAAAACGTAAAGTAGTTATATTTCCTCGTGAGATCAGACTGAAAATCCTTATTTCTCATAATTTTTTAAAATCTTATCTATTTATTTTATTTAGTTTTTTTTACACAATTACATTCAGTCAAAAGACAAAAAAACAGTTCAGTAACCATTTTCAAAAACTGGGCTAAGACTGAAAGGTGGACATGAGGGATATTTCAATGGTCCTCTGTCATAGTGACAAAACATCTAAACATTTTAACTTGCAGGGCTTACGCAATGCAAAAGGGACAAAGGATTTTGGGGGCACTGACTGTTTAAATGAGAAGGACATTTAGTTTTGACACATAAACAAACAGTTTAGGGAAAGATATGAGCTTTTGCGAGTGAGCTTGTGTTGTGCTAAACTGTAAGACTGTAAAACTGTTGTTTTGCAAAACAATCTTAGAGTGTTGAGAATGAAATTCCAGTTTCAAGAAATGAGCCAAACCAATGGAGAAAAACTGTAATATTTTGTCAGTTGATGATCATTTGATTCAACAAAAAAATTAAGCAGTAAGCATTTGTTACAGTGTAGAAACGAGTAAGAAAAAGTAAGAAAAGCATTTTTTTTGCATTGTGATTATTCAATTTCTGTACCCAAATACTTTTAGACTCCCCAGAAAACCATAAAATTCACAATATTTAGCTAAAAAAATAATATCGCAATATTAGACTTTTCCAATATCACGCAGCCCTATTTGGTAGAAAAAATACTATAGAAGTCAATAACTGTGGAAGACAAAAACTTTCTCAAACACAGGCTTGATAAAGGTGAAGGTATAAATGAGTAAATTATTTTTTTTTTGGGTAAACCACCCTCTTTAGGGTATTATAAGACAATTATGAACAATGTGTACAGCTATCTTTATAGGGACTCCACGCAGATGCAATAATTTTTAAACATATATAATACATATATACAAATTCTATTCCCTACCCCCCTAAATCCAGCCCTCAGAGAAAACAATTTTTAACATTTTCAAAATGTGTGATTTATGAGTCGTTTTCCTTACTGGGAACAAAAAATGTCCCCATATCAAAAAATGCTGGTATTCCTTGTAACATTTGGTCCACACAATGTAATACAAGTAACACATCCACACATTCAAAACTGAACATTTCATATATTTCACCATGAAACATCTGTGTCCTTACATGCCTCGTGTGCATACAAATGAGTAAACAAAAATCAATAAAATGTGTGTTGCCTCTCTCCCAGATGTGAAATCTATGAATCGCAAATTATCTTGCAATTGAGCACAGCTAATGGTTTTAGATCTGCTTTACAAGCATTCTCCAAACTCTTTCTTCAGCATAAAAGGAATCAACAATCATCCAAATCTTATGCTTTGATTTCCAAAGAGTCAGACCAAGCACTTTTCCACCTCACAGACTGTTTTTTAAATTTTAATGCTGACATGGATTGTAGCATACACATGTTTTATAAATGAGGACCCTAGTACAAATAAAAATAAAGATTTGATAATGTTTTTCATATATTCAACCATCGCATAAACAGTTGAAGTCAAATTATTATTTTCTTTTTCAAATATTAACCAAATGATGTTTAACAGAGCAAGGAATTTTTCACAGTATTTCATATAATATTTCTTCTTCTGGAGAAAGTCTTATTTGTTTTATTTAGGCTAGAATAAAAAAAATCAGTTTTAATTTTTAAAAAAACGTTTTAAGTTCAATATTATTCGCCACCTTAAGCAATATATTTTTTTCTCGATTGTCTACAGAACAGCTCTGGTTTCCCCCACAAGTTCAAAGACATGCGGTACAGGCGAATTGGGTGGCTAAATTGTCCATAGTGTATGTGCATCACGAAACCTGCATCACGAAATGCGGAGGTTTTTTTTTTCCATGTTGCGTGCGGTTTCAAATTCCATTAAAACAACACACTTCCAGCAGTTCATACTCGCATCCAATATCTTGTTTGTCACGAGGGGCATGCATGAAATGTACCTGAATGAAAGTGAAAATGCTAAACTGCGGGTAAAGTCGACAAATCAAAAGTGAAACACCCGAAATTACATGAAACTCCGGAATAAATGTGGATAGCATGGTGACGCAATGACGTCAATCCAATTATGTGCTATAACAAGTAAAACGGGATCATGAAAGGAACATTCTAAAAGCAACTCATGTAAACACCTTAATCATATTATTGTTTTATTAAGATTAAGGCAAATAATTCCAATACTGATGTCCATGTAAACATAGTCAATGACTTGCCTAATTACCCTAACTTGACTAATTAACCTAATGAACCTAGTTAAGCCTTCAAATGACACTTTAAACTCAATAATAGTGTCTTGAAAAATATCTAGTAAAACATTTTGTACTGACATCATGGCAAAGAAAGAAGAAATCAGTTATTAGAATTTAGTTGCTAAAACTATTATGTTTATAAAAGCATTGAAAAAATATTATTTCCTTTAAACAGAAATTGGGGAAAATATACAAGGGGGCTAATAATCCAGGAGGGCTAAACAATTTTGATTTTAACTGTATGGAAGCCCATTGAAGACAAAGGAGAGAGAGAAATAGAGGGAAAAAAAATAGCACTTCCCAAAAAGTGATGGTGAGCTGGTTAAACAGGTTACTACAGTAAGCAGCAGTGATTGCTTTTGGCACATTACAAAACAAAAAAACAAAAAAACAAAAAATAGGCCAGTTAGATTTTGATGAGCACAGAAGTACTAAGTGCAGCTTGTTATTTTTGGGTCAGTCTTAATGACCGGTAGCAGACAGATCCATCCTTCTTGGCTGAAGACTTAAGTTCAATATCATGACCCAATATCTGGAAAACGTCTGACAGCGCTAGTTTGGACAGCCTGTCGCCCATGTAGAGGGACACAAACAAATGAGAGAAAACAAAACAAAATGAAGTCCAAACAAATAAGGATTCACTCACTGGCCTGTTAAATTAATAAGTGACAGAAGCATAAACAATGAAATGAGGACGTAGGTGGTGACTGGAATATGGTAATACTTCTGAGTGACTTGCTTGTTATTGTTTAGCCAATTCCACATTGTGCACAAAATATACAGATGATTAAGCACTGAACAAAGGTCTTGTAGACATACTTTTGCTTTTACCAGGAAGACAAGTTGAAACTGACAGAGAAAATATAACCTAGTTTGCCTAGATTAGTGGTTATTAACCTTTTTGACTTCAAGACCCCCAGTTGTTCACAGCACTGTTTGAAGACTTTATGATGTTTCTAGTTTTCAGTGATTTACTGGTTAAGGCTTAAATGGATAGTTCACACGAAGATGGAAATATGTATTGTTTATTTACTCACCCTCGGGCTACTGAAGATGTAGGTGATCTTTAGCAGAACATTCAAGATTTTTAGCTGAAATTGATGGTGATTTATAAAATCCGGAAGGTCACTACACTGAAAAACATGATTTCTGCAAAACTGTTACAAACTATTTATATGGGTTGAATTTAAACAAATTAAATTTAGTAATGTTCAACTTAGTTTGTTTGTTTAAATTCAGCCCAAATAAATTGTTTTCAAACACTTACCTTAAAAATATGTGTAAATCCAATGAATTATCTTTGAATAATGTTATTCAGTGTAGCACTTTGACAATCCTAAAACACTTTAACATATTTTAGAGCTTGCATAACCAAAAATGTGATTTTAACTAAAAAAGCCCAGAGTTGTTAATTGCACAGCAAATCCTCTGCCTAAACTTTACTCCGTTTAGATAGTATTTGGTCCCTCTCTAAATCGATGTAAAGGTGCTGTATGTAAGTTTTTGACTCTTCTAAAGCATAAAAATACCATAATATGTGTGCAGACATTTAAGAAACATCCTGTGAACATACTTGTTTAACTGAAAAACAATGCTAAAGTCAGATATTCTGCTTTGAAAAATTATTTTTCCATGCCGGAACGCTGTCTTTCTTTAGATAAATTTAACCTGCACAATGCCAGTTTAGCCCATTATAGTTCAGCACTCCGGGTTGCCTTGTTGGAAAACAGCGTATTTCATTCATTCATTTAAAAAGGCTCCAAAAGCATGCATCTGTGAGCGAAATGCGACAGTGTCAGTGGACAGTATCAGATGTCAAAATGAGACAGATTCAGTTCCACATGAGGTTATTAATTAGCAAATGATATCAATTATATGAATGTAAGCAGGCAACATTGTAACCGCGTGTCCTAACAACACGCTTTGTGACGAGATACGCAGTGATGAGCAATTTGGCTGTTTGCACCAGACGAAACACGACAGAAATTTAAATAGAGCCATTCAGAAGCACAGAATATGGACTGACTCATGAAACAGTAAGGTTTAGAATCTATTTAATACATGCTGACCCTCTTTAACATCTTTAAATGTAGATGCTGAATCTCTCATATGTGTTTGGTTCTAAATTTTTTATTTCAAACGGTTTATTTTATTTTCAAGATCTGAGGTGAACTACCTGCTGCTGCTTTCAGTATATGGCAATACATGGCATGTAAAATGGCATTCAAACTCACATTGTTAGCATTTAGCACTGAATAAAGCACATGAGGTTTACCTAAGGTTATCACTGTCATAGGTTTCTGTTGTTCAGCTGTGAGAAATAGAAGCCGTTTCTAATATATAATTTTGAGGTGTTGGTTAGAACCAAAACTCCTTTTAATTTGGAAAATATTCCCTCAATCGCGTGTCGTTGCTTTTATTTAGAACACAGTTTAAATCACTCGCTCCTGTACTCAATCTGACATCCCGCACTTGCGTTTATTTTGATCCAGGAGTGCAATACCTAGTTTAACCCCTGGGTGTCAAACTTACATACTGTACCTTTACTCAAGTTAATGAGAAAATGAAATGATTAATTAAGTGACGATTGAGCACTGATGACGAACACCTGCTGTTAATAAGCAGAAACACAGAAGAGAAACACAGAACTACAACTGACTTCAGTCACAGCTTTAGATGAAATTACCTGAAATATAATACAGTGACTCTTTCAAAATCTCAGCAGAGGATCATTATGCAACTTTACAAACAGCAGCTTTACTTTAAGTTAAGTAACTTGCAAGTTAATGAATCACAAAGAGAAAGTGTTTTTTTTCTGACCCAAAACATGTTTTTTTTTAGCTAAAACTTCCTTACTGTACTACCTAAAGACAAAAGTCACCTCAGATTTGCATGGCCTGAGGGTGAGTAAATTAAATGATTTTTTTATGAATTATTAAACACAACATAGGCTCATTCTGAAAACGTAGCCCTATATAAGTTTCTGGAGATCGTGAATTATGTAGCCAGAAGTATGTATGGCTGCATTTCGACTCTTGCGCTTACCAGTTGACCACTTACTTCCGTGTGGGTGGCTTTCCTGTTGTTACCAGTTTGTCCAGTAGCTTGCTGTGTACGTCGGTGGACTTGAGACGCAGAGAGGAGTTGATCACGTCGACGGGGTTTGACACCGGTGAAGAACGATTATAGAAAGCGGATAAGACAAAATTAGAAGCCAAAAAATTTAATAAACAAGTAAATAACAGGGTAAAAATTTGGTAAAATCTGAAAACGTTGTAAAAATCAGTCGAGGGCTTTCCTTTTTCTGGATTGCTTTTTTAAACTGTCGATTGGGTTTTTGGGAAGTGGGTGGGCACTGGTCAATCGGTGCTTTTGAAAACACTATTGGTTGGGTTTAGTGAAGGAGAAGGGTGGGTCAGTCATTCTGTTAGTCAGTCGACAGTGGCCTCTGGTAGATTTACGTGAGAGCAGTAGGCGAATGGCACTCGCGCGAGATATTTGAGATCTCAAAAACTGCAAAAACATAGCTGCATGGAAGTATTTGGCGGTCCAGAAATGTATATAGGGGTACATTTTCAGAATGAGCCTGGGTTGATTAAACTTCATCCAGATCTGACTGTGCATTGTGACCATCCCTAGCAAAAACTAAACAAAAAAATAAAACCCTGTGAACAAAACCAGGACCCCTCTTCCCCCCCACCACACAACACATGACAACCTCAAAACATTATGCAATTGTGAGTGTGCCTCACGCAAATGAGTGGGCTTGACAAACCACCTGTAGAAAACACACTCTTTCATCTCTCTGACACTTTAACTGACACTTGCACCTTTTGCACCAAACACTTTATTACAACCACTCCATCAATCTAAAAAAATACATTGTGCATAGATGAAGTGAGCTTCACACAGGTGAGTGGGATTGACAAACCACCTGTAGAAACACTGTCTATTAAAAAACCTTCCCCTCATTACTCTAGCACTTAATTCCTGAAGACTAACAGTTCCTTTGTATAGTTAGCACTTCTTGTGTGTATTATGACTCTTCTTGTTGAATCGATGAATGCCTATTCAACCATAAGTCGCTTTGGACAAAATTGTCGGCTAAATGACTAAATGTAAACCTGATGAATGTGTTTGGAAGCTTTACAGTCATTATCAATGAACAGTCATTCTTCAAAATATACAAAATACATGTCTGGGACAACATGACAGCGAGTAAAGCATTTTAATTTGCAGCTGAACAATTTCTAAGATTCTGTCTTAGTAAATAAGCAGTTATATCCCTAGCCGTGTCTTGTCTTTGTAAATTCACTAAATCCACAAGCGATTCTATTAATAGTAGTTTAAACCAGATCTCCCTCTGTGAACTCTCAGAATACTACAGTTGTAGCTTATATTGTCTGATGTCATGGTCTCTGGTTGCCTGCGGTTATTGGACGAAGGAAGAGAGACTAATAGAGAAACTCAATAGGAGCACCTTTGACCTCTCTCTGCTTCTCCTGCCAGCTGGCCCAGACAGTCTGCCGCATTTAAGAACTCGATGTGCTTAAAATATTACAGGATAGACAGCTCTGAGACGGAAAACAATAAGGGCCAGTGCAGAAAAAGGTCATTAAAATAAATAAACACAAAGTATTTGCTCTGGAACAAATCTATAAACAACATCAACAAAAAATGCTGGGCCATTTTTTTGTATATAGAACCTTCATTTATTTTATACAGTTTAACCAGAGTTTCACAACATGAAGTTTAAATGTGTACTGTAGGAAAAATCGGTCGGTTTTGGTTAAACGGATAGTTCACTCCAAAATTAAAATTCTGTCATCATTTACTCTTCCTCCACTCGTTGTTTCTTCTGTTGAATACAAATAAAGATATTTTGAAGATTTTTGAAACCGTTAGCCACTGACTTCCACAATCTACAAATGTCAATAGCTATTTTTCTATCTAGGGCAGCACGATATTGGAAAATTTTGACATTGCGATATGTTGTTTTGCTTGTGATATACACTCACCGGCCACTTTATTTGGTACACCTGTCCAACTGCTTGATAACGCAAATTTTTACAATTACATGGCAGCAACTCAATGCATTTAGGCATGTAGACATGGTCAAGACGATCTGCTGCAGTTCAAACCAAGCATCAGAATGAGGAAGAAAGGTGATTTAAGTTACTTAAAACATGGCATGGTTGTTGGTGCCAAACAGGCTGGCCTGAGTATTTCAGAAACTGCTGATCAACTGGGATTTTTTCATTGAACATTGATGCGGAGGGGCTACAGCAGCAGGAGATCACACTGGATGCCACTACTTTCAGCTAAGAACAGGAAACTGAGGCTACAATTTGAACAGGCCCACCAAAATTGGACAATAGAAGATTGAAACAACGCTGCCTTGTCTGATAAATCTCAGTTTTTGCTGCAACATTTGGATGGTAGGGTCAGAATTTGGCCTCAACAACATGAAAGCATGGATCCATTATTATATTTTCTTGGCACACTTTGGGCCTATAAATACCAACTGAGCATTGTGTCAACGCTACAGCCTACCTGAGTTATACGTATTGCTGACCATGTCCATCCCTTCATGATCACAGTGTACCCATCTTCTGATGGCTACTTCCAGCAGGATAACGCACCATGTCATAAAGTGTGAATCATCTCAGACTGGTTTCTTGAACATGACAATGAGTTCACTGTAGTCAAATGGTCTCCACAGTCACCAAACTCAATCCAATAGAGCACCTTTGGGATGTGGTGGAACAGTAGATTTGCATAATGGACGGCAGCCGAAAAATCTGCAGCAACTGCGTGATGCTATCATGTCAATATTGAGCAAAATCTCTGAGGAATATTTCCAGTACCCCTGTTGAATCTATGGCACGAAGAATTAAGGCAGTTCTGAAAGGGGTCCAACCCGGTACTAGTACTAGTAAGGTGTACCTAATAAAGTGGCCGGTGAGTGATGTTGCGATATGAATATAATTTGACCAAATGATTTAAAAAAAAAAACTCTATTTGGAAAGACCACTCATTTAGATTGACTGGGATGATCAAGTCTTTTTCTATGCAGTGCATATGCATACATTATATTAAATTACAAGCAAAAATAAACAGATAAACAGTGTTTTATGGTGTCTGGAGAGTCTAACAGTATTCAAGTACAGAAATTGAAAAGCCTAATGTAAAAACACAGTCCTCATTTTATAAGTAATTAAAATATATATATTTAATAATATATTTATCTTTTAATCTTTAATAAATAATTTAATCCTGTGATGTGACTATTGCAGATACACATATTGTCATATTAATGCTCAAAGAATATATTGTTCAGCCTTATTTACATCTTATTTTTAAGCACATTTTGGAATCACACTAAATAAATACTTAATGCAAATGCATACCTTTCGAGATGCGCATATTTTTTCTGAAAACTAAGTAGGATAAACTTTTTATCAGATAAGAAACAATAAGTGCAAATTATAATGTAAACATATTAACCAAATAAATTCCAGCATGCGTGTGAAAGTCATGTGATTTTGTTTTAACAGATCATGTGGTAACAAAAATGGGTGAGATGGGAAGGCATAAACAGACAAACCAGAAAGTCAACCACATTATAAAACATCTAAAATGTTGTTTTGGTCATTCTAAAATCTTTTAGCTAAAGCCTATCATCAGTCTATCAATGTTTCATTATTATTATCTCACAGAACTGTCTTGAGCGTCTGTGCACCCAAAGCATGGTCTCCTGCCTCCAAAAGCCACCACATATTCACTGGATTTCTTCAAATTATCTTAAAGAGTCATAACGGTTTGGAACAACTAGAGCAGAGATGCCAAAGTTGGCCTATTGTAACCTTCGATTTGACCCGCCATATCATCTGTGAATGATGGAGAGGGCTGGGGCGCATGCCTATAACAGAGATCGTCATTTCTAATTTGACGTAACATTTTTTTGCATGTTTGTTTCATTGCTGAGCTACCAAAAAAGCATACAAACTAAAATGTGTGAATTAAATGTAAATGAATCCGAGTTTTTAAAATGTAAATAAACCCCCTGTACAAGAGGATTAGTAAATGGAGAGTACATTTTCCTTCTATTTAAAACATTGTTCTTTCGATGAGAAGACGTCAATGTTTTTTAGTCCATTTCATATGCAAGTTTTGATGGATTTTATCAATAAAGGTAGGTTTGGAAAGGCCTTTCCAAGCGTGTCATCATCCAATAAAATAATGCGGCCAAAAACTCTCAATAATAAGGCCTATTAAAGCTAATTAAAATGCCATAAAATGTTCTACAGATCAAAACTATCATCCGAATACAAATTTTCTAACATCGAAATCAAGGTGCTATTAATTTGATGGGGACTGTTGGAAACACTAGCAACTTTGCTCTCTCACCTTCAGCGGATCACTCATGTCTGCATCTGATCCCTGTGGAGCAGCAGTACTGGAAGTCCTCTCTCATCATCTGTGGAACAGTGATGACTGTGTTAACTATGAAAAGTTAGCAAGTGCTACAGCACAGCGTGTTATGAGAGGTCATACAGTAAGAAAGAGTTGGGAAGTGGAATGTGTTAAAAATAGATAATCAGAAAAGTATTATTTTAATAATAATTAATTCCATTTATTTTTATTATTATTTAGATATTTTTGTATATAATAGCAATTTTAGTTTTCAATTTAATACCTAAAAAGTAGTCATTAATGTTTTATTATTCATTCATTCATTTTCTTTTGGGCTTAGTCCCTTCATTAATCAGGGGTCGCCACAGCAGAATGAACCTCCAACTTATCCAGCATATGTTTTATGCAGCGGATGCCGCAACCCATCATTGGGAAACACCCATACACTCTTGCATTCACACACACTACAGACAATTTAGTTTATTTAATTCACCTACGCCGTATGTCTTTGGACTTTGGGGTAAACCGGAGTACCCGGGGGAAACCCACGCAAACACAAAGAACATGCAAACTCCACACAGAAATGTCAACTGACCCTGCCGGAGCTTGAACCAGCAACCTTCTTGCTGTGAGGTGATCATGCTACCCACTGCGCCTCTGTGATGCCTAATATTTTATTATGTTTTATTTATTTATTATATTTTATTTGTTGCAGCTATAGCCAATCATCTGAGAACTTTGGACAGTTTAATTGTCAACATTCATTCATTCATTTTCCTTCGGCTTAGTCCCTTTATTCATCAGGGGTCGTCACAGCAGAATGAACCGCCAACTAATCCAGCATATTTTTTACACAGCGGATGCCCTTTTCAGCTGCAACCCAGTACTGGGAAACATCCATACACATTCATTCACACACATAGACTACGACCAATTTTACCTGTACCGCATGTCTTTGGACTGTGGGGGAAACTGGAGCACCTAGAGGAAACCCATGTGAACAGAAATGCCAACTGACCCAGCTGGGACTCAAACCAGCGACCTTCCTGCTGTGTGGTGACAGTGCTAACCACTGAGCCACCATGTCACCCCCCAAATGTCAAAATTTTTACTACAATGACGACTAAACCATTGTAAATCATAATACAGAGAATGACTGGAGGTTACAGGAAACAAAAGTAGCAATTAACGCTACCGCGCTGCTATTAACAACTGCGAAGATGAGAAGATATCAGACCACTAGATGGCATGACTGACCAGTCAAAATCCAGTATTCCAGAGAGTTGTGTTATAATTATGGCAGCCGCTGTTTGCACTAATTTCTTTATTTACAATAAATGTATTTACATGCTTTTTACTGCTGGAAATTTGCCATTTATTGGCACCTCAGAATTAAGGTTACAAACAAAATGCAATCATTTTATTTGCACTTTTTTGAATATTTGTACTAAATTTATTTAAAATAAATGCCTTTGCAGTCTGCTGTGTCGAAAAAGTCAATAAATAAAAGAATGACTTCAGCTAATTTAATCACATTGAACTACGCATCTTACACTATGTGCAAATAGACACTGCACAAAAATAAAATACAATTTCGCATTAAAATTGTATAAAAAAATAGACCATTAGATCAATTGTCCAATTTTAATTTACATATCATTATTATTAATGTACATATACACATCATTAACGTGCATATTGCTCGGGGGTAAAACATTTCATAATGTTTTGATTGTCAAACGTAATTAGCTCTCATAGAAACCATCAGCAGTTGAGCTCTGCATATCAGATAACAGGTGATTCACTCTCTCACCTAAATATATGCTGAAGGTCTTGAACCACCGCCTGTGTTATTCTCTGATGTCTATGAAAACAGAACCAAGGAGGAACAGCCTACAGCAAATGAGTCATGCATAATCATCCTCTATTACAACAGGGTCACAAGGAGAACACAGAAGAACACCTACACCACAACAGTTCATAGCTTGTTCACGCACTCAAAAAACATTTAAACCCAAATTTATTTATATATTTTTTACATTTTTTTTATTTGCTTTTTTTCTTTTTAGACATACACAGAACAAAAATACAAACACAACATACAATGCCTGACACAAAACATAACTGCCTGTATAAGAACATACATATGGTCGAAGCCATAAACTATTATGTTACAAATAGTACAATATAGCGGGAAGAGAGAGAGAGACTTGATGAGAACAGAACACACATGAATGAATGTCCATACAAACATTATGTCATTCCGAGTTCAAAATGTCGCATAAAGCACAGTTTCTATTGTCCAAATATGGTGACCAAGTACGAATAAATGTATCAGTTGTGGAGTGGCTAAGACATGTTAGGTATTCCAGGGGTATAGTCTCTCGAATTATTGAATGCCATCCTTTCATGGAAGGGGGCTCATCTTTGATCCATGACATCAAAATGTTCTTCCTGGCAGCAAAAGTTAACAGGCAAAACAGTCGTTGTTCATACTTATTCTTAATTAGTTTGCAAGGAAAACCCAGGAGAAGCGACAGGGGGTCTATATCAATGTCCAGATCAAGAATGTTGTTTATTTGGGCTACGATTCAGCACCAATAGGCCTGAATCACTTGGCAGTGCCAAATGCAATGAATATACTCCCCTATGCTTGATTTGCATTTAAGGCATAGAGGTGAGTGGGTTGCATTAAATTTATGTCTTAATTGAGGTGTGATATAATTTCTATGAAGGATCCTGAGTTGAATGGCTTTGGCCCTATTGCAAACTGAAAGTTTATTAGCTAAAGACCAAACCATTTCCCATTCTTCTTCCAAAATATCCACTTCAAGTTATTTTCCTCAAATTGATTTGAGATGGGAATTACTAATGGTGTTATAAATGGAGAGAGCCTTATAGAAAATAGAAATCAGCTTTTGTTTAGGAGGATTTAATAGAATTTTCTCAATTACTGCAAACGAGTATTTAGAAGTAAGTGTGGTGTTCTTAAATATGTAGTCTTTAATTTGCAGGAATTTGAAAAAATGTTGTCTTGGCAAATTTAATTTTGAAACAATAGTTTCAAAAGGCAATAAGTTTCGCTCCTCAAAGAGATCATCCATTGTACATATACCACAAGCTGGCCAAAGATTGAAGCCATGATCTAAAATACTTGGTTAGAACTCTGGGTTATTCAAAATTGGTAGAAGAGGAGAGGTTGAATCAATCCTTGCCTCCGATCTTTGAATGAAACGCCAAGCCTTAAGAGTATTACGTACTAGGGGACTGTGATATAGTGTTCTTTTCAGTTTGGGATTGAGAACAAATAATACATTTTTTAAAGGGTATTTAGACTGAGAGGATTCAAGATCAAGCCAAACTGAGTTTGGATCCTCATTTAGCCATTCTACAATAAAACGTAATTGACAAGCCAGCTGGTACAGTCTAAGGTTTGGAAGATCTAAGCCACCCTGGAGTCCTAGTCCCAGGAAGCTGGAGTTTAGATAATTTCAGCCTGGGTTTTCATTTGCTCCAAATAAAAGAACTTAACCACCTATTTAGTTCTTTTATGACCTTGTTAGACAATAAAATAGGAATCATTTGCATTGGATATAACAGCCGAGGCAGGACATTTATTTTTATCAAAGCCACCCGCCCCAACCAAGCCAGAGGAAGAGTTATCCACCTATTCAATTCAGTTCTTATTTTTTTAAGCAGTGGTTTAAAGTTAGCTTTATATAATTGTTTAAAAGTAGGCATTATTTTAATTCCCAAATAAACAAAACTATCTTCTGAAAATTTAAAGGGGAAAGAGGATAATTGAGATATGGGCTTCCTTAACCCAAAATTTTAAGAGGTTGCTTTGGGCTGAAATATTTGACCTCAAGTCTATGGGTTTGCATTTTACATGAAAATTCCAGTTGTGTCAGACCAATCAGAATTGCTTTTTATGCTTGCCTTAAGATTCCACATCATTCAAAGTAAATTATAGCACAAAAAAAAACTGACTGTGAACATGATGACTTCATTCACTGGCCAACAAAGCTATCAGGGGATATGTAAAGGACTACATATTTGCGGTCATAATAATAATCACATATGTACATAATAACAAACATCTAAATATATTACAATAAGAAATAAAAAATTATAAGACTTAAAATTAGATTTTTACATGACATGATGCTGAATAACCTACAAGCTTAAAGGGGATATATTATGCCCCTTTTTAGGAGTTGAAAATAAGTCTCTGATGACCCTAGGGTGTGTATGGAAAAGCTCAAAATACCTCACGGAAGTAATATATAACTCTTTGAAACTGCCCCTTTTTAGGCTTTGATTGTGCCATTTGGTGACTGTTGCTTTAAATTCAAATGAGATTGTGTCGTATTCAAAAGAGTATGTGCACAATACATCTCTGTTGTCAATGCTGCCATTTGATAATAATTTACCATTCTAATTTTATTATTTTTTGTGCATCCGCTGTGTAAAACATATGTTGGATAAGTTGGCAGTTCATTCCGCTGTGGCGACCCCTGATTAATAAGGGGACTAGGTCGAAAAGAATTTTATGATTTAATGGTTAATGACGGGTCAAAAATAGAATGAAAAAATAAAAACATCTCAAACGGTCATCTGCAGTTGTGTTTTGCATTAGAGCTGTTATTTCTGACTCTCATATAGCCTATAACACTATACCATAACTTTTTTTTAACATTTTAGGTGGAGTAAAATTTACATTTACAAAAATGTACACAATTTTAAAATTGAAATATGCTTTCAACACTCAGATGCATTTAGGCCCTATATACACATTAATAGGTTATTCTTTTACAACGGTGTTTTAGAACTAAAATGATCCACGTCCACACTGGCGTTTCACCTACTGTAGCATTTCTGAAAAGATCTCCGTTCACACTACACCACTGAAAACGCACATCACCTGACCACACACACACTCAGCATATGCGCACGTCTGAGCTCCAGGCAGTCAGCAGGGGCTTTGAGCACACCTACCCAGGTGAGAGCAGTGCACGTTGGACAGTTGGACAGCTGCTGGATCTCATCTCACTATAGTTGTTAAATGTGATATTTAATTCATCTTGTGTCTATCTAACGACTCTTTGGTCTTTTGAATCTATTACTTGTTCTCAGGTAACATGTTTTGGCTGAACGCAAAAATAAGTTAAAATATGAATTAATGTAACCACATACACTGATTCTGCACATTTGACTGATTGCTTGCCTTTATTTACTATATTGTATAAACTTATTGTACGTTATACTTTTTATAAGGGCCATTATTGATTATTAAAACTGATATTCAGCAAAAGAGACAGAGTATGTTTCGTATTTTTCAATGAAAATAAAAGGAGGCAGTTATGTTAGGCTCCATTTTGTAATAATTATACATACAGTGAAGATGACGGTCATATAAATATGTAGCTACCCAACGCCTTAACATTTTTGGTGTCTGTTAAGTTGTTAATATCAAAATGAAAATAAGCAGTTCCTTATATCATTTTATTGTTAAGGTAGTGAAACAACGTAGCCAGGGTGATGTGAATGATGTTATAAAGTACACTGTTCCCTTTGAAGATTTACCTGACATGTCCTCGGGAGTTTATTTTCCATATCACACTTGCGAAGTCTGAACTTACAAGAAAAGGATGCAAGACTGAATTTTGTGCAATTAATATTGAGAAAAAGCCCAGTTTAGATGTCTCCATTTTCCCCATCCACACTGACATGGAGCAGCAGCATTTTAAAATAAACAACTGTCTCTTCAGTGTTTCCAAAACGCTCTGTTTTCGAGGCTCAAAAACTGGGGTAGTGTGGACGGAAGGCGCAACCGTAGTAAATTGTATGCGTTTTAAAACTAAAAGATATTAGTGTAAACTGGGCCTTAGACTTGTCCAATTTAGTCTGGAATGTGTCCCTGACCATATCCTGAAGTGGTTTGCATGATCGGATTTATACCTCAAATGCATTTCAGAGAGCATTCACACCTGTCCTTTTCACAATCGGATAGCTATCTGATCAGAAAAATCACATGAAGTGTCCAGGTGTAAACAGCTCCAGTCAGACTCCATAATTCAGTTTAAATTACTTCACACGTCGGGCAAAGTTGTGCAATTCAAGGCACTTTAAGAGACCTTTTCAAAAAGCCATAAAGCATTTTTCATTATTTTGGTCCAAAGGAAAAGTCCCAAGAGCCAAATTAACCCCAGTTGACCTGTGCACTGAAACTCAATCTAAAGTGTTCAGCGGGGACACAGCAGAAGGTGTTGAAAAGTCTGTCTCCTTCTGCACTGCTGTATTATTGGAATGTCTGAAGCTGAAACTATGACAAAAACAGACAGTTCTGAAACCCAAAACATGAATTAGAATAACCTTAATGAATTGAGTGGGATATATGATATTGCTATCAGTCAGTGCAGATTTAACAGAGAGCAAACAGACAAACTGAGCTACAATAATGGAACAGGACAGTTCGCCTGTGTCTTTTCACCTCTACTGGCTCTAAGGGTCATCTGGGGTTAGTCGTAACAGCCTTTTCTGTTTAGAAAGAAAGCATTATGATCCTTCCCATCGATCAGCACACTCCAAGCACCATATTTAATTTCAGAATAGTATAATCTTTCAAGAAAAACAAGTGTAACTCTAAACAGCATTAATGAACTGTGTCAGTATGTAGGAAGTTATGTGTAAAGCAGACGATAGATAGTTTTCACTGTTTCAAGTGAGGATTTTCACCTTTAACTGTTTGGTTTCAAAACAAATGCTGTTGAAATAAGGTCAAACGCATACCTAGGATTGTTTTAACCTCTTTGGAAAACATGACATTGAAAAGTCGTGAATGAATAATAAGGCCTGAAACAAGACTTTGTTTGGGATACAGTACGGATTCCTCCAAAATGTGCATTGTGGTGAATATAAATTCTTTTTAATAAGATTAAAACAATTGTATTACCCATTTCACTTATAGCGCATGTCTTTGGACTGTGGGGGAAACCGGAGCACCCGGAGGAAACCCACAAACTCCACACAGAAATGCCAACTGACCAAGCCGAGGCTCAAACCAGTAACCTTCTTGCTGTGTGGCGATAGTGCTACCCACTGCGCCACCATGCAGCCTATATTCATATTAATTAAAGAAATTCTCAAAAACATTCTGTAAAATGCATTGGGTTTCAATTATGCCAGATTTTTTTTTTTTTGTATTAGAGATGAAATTGTTCAGATCTAATGGGTTCCCACTCTTCTAGGCTGTGAGTGGCATACGTGGCCGTGAGCATGTGTTAACATCTCAAAGGTGTCATGTTAAAGATATATTACTTTAAAAGCTCAGCATTGATAACATTCCATCCTTAGCATTACTAGGAAAAGTTCATTCAAGCCTACGTTTGGTTTTATTATGTAACAACAATCGCTTCCTACCAAATACCATTGCTGGGCCTGCACGAATTTGCCGAAGTTTGGCACCAGTTGCAAACTGAGAAAACCTACGTGCTTTATCACCATCAACAAATGTCCCTGAACGCTTTCAAGAATGTGTTTGGAAAAAACGGCTAATTCTATTCTCTATGGGCGCAAACACCAAACTCCAATTAAACTCTTCTGTGTCCAATTACACAGCTCAGGAGATTGTGGACACAGTAATGAATCAAGGGAAACAATGCCATGGGTTATATAACCATTCTTAATGATGACAGTTGCAATTCATAAGATTTAGGTCAAGATTAAAGTAGTTTTTCTTGTCATGAAACCTCAAGTAAATTGAAGAAATTTGAATTGTGTGACAAACATAACATTTCAAAACCCATAAAATAGTTGTTCCATGTGTCATTTGGTAATAAAACTGTAAAATCTGTATCTCATCCACTGTTGCCGTCATTAACTGCAGGACGCTCAATGCTTTATAATGCTGAGTGTTAAATGTCATGCACTGGCACATTATAGACCTCATTAAGAATGCGTAATTAAACCTTTCACGGACAATGCATTAGCTGCCACTGTTTTCCAAATGAAATCTGTGATTGGGCTCAGGACAACATACAATATTATTATAGCACTTACTGCACTGGCAACTATAATCTGAGTGGGATCATTGCCTATAGTGAATAGGGTCTTGGCACATGCTAATATGTGTAAGTGTAAGTATATGTGACAATTCTTCATGGATAACAGATTGTCAATGATTTAAAGCACAATTGGAGTTAAAATCTCTGTTTAAAAATGGTCCACACTTATTATTAAATAATGCAAAAGCATTCAGTGACACATCTGTATATACTGCATTCTTGCATAACATTTATTATATAACAGAGCATGCATCTTGGAAAATTTAAATAATATAAAATGTTACAGCAATAATTAATTAACATACTTAAATTTAGATAATATATAAAATAATAATAATTTTCTTATTATTTAAATTCTTATTATTTAAATATGCACCTGACAAAAGTCTTGTTGTCAATCACAGTTGTAAGAGCAGCAAATAATAACTTGACTTTCAGTTTATCATTCGGAAAAGTAGCATTTTTTAAAGGTAGAATTTTTTTGTTGAATTATAGACCCAAGATTTTCACCGAAATCAGTCAAGTTTGGTGAAGGAAAAAATCATGGTTACATTCAGTATAGGGGAGTGCAAGAGATCTGGATTGCAGGAGTGGGTGGCAAGTCAAGTTATTATTTGTTGTTCCTAAAACTTGGATAGGCAACAATACTTTAGTCAGGTAGCGTAGAATAATAAGTTGTGAACTTCTAGTTGTGAAGACTTACATTTTACTTATGAACATTGAACAACAACAAAAACAACAAAGGCTTTAGACCACGACCAAATTGTTGCATTTTACAACCATTTGCCCTTCCATTTTTTATAGGTTGCACAGGTATGATGTGCAAAACTGAAAAATAATTACATTAAAATCTATATACCAGAACAACACTCAAACACGTTAAACAAACTGCATCATTAGGAAGATTTAAGATTTCACCAACAATATTTGACCACTGTTTGTGATAAAACTCATTTCAAGAGTTCACACTTAGCTGATGATTGATAATAAGGCATGTTTGGCATGCTGTCCGGAGAGAGAGCACTGAGCTCAGAAAATCCTTAAGCCCGGGGCTCCCTCCTGTTTCATCAGGAGAGAGGGGAGTAGGTCTTGGGAGATCCCCCCAATTCGTTAACTTAGCCTATTCCATGATTATTAGTGGTTGCCATGGCGGAATGAACCACCAACTATACCAGCATATGGTTATGCAGGGAATGCCTAGTACTAAAACGCTCATATACTGTGCCAATTTGGTTTATTCAATTTACTTATGTCTTTAGACTGTGGGAGGAAACCAGAGTACCTGGAGGAAACCCACGCGAGCACAGGGAGAACATGCAAACTCCACACTGGCCCAGCCACAAACTCCACAGAAATGCCAACTGGCACAGCCAAGACTCAAACCAGCCACCTTCTTGCTGTGAGCCAACAGTGTTAGCCACTGAGCTGCCGTGCCGCCCTGTCCTGAATTAGTCTATGAAAGAGGGGGAGGAGTAGGCGTGAATGGGGGATTCTTGAAGTTATAATATTTAGAATGTCTATCCATCTTCACAAAGCTTCTAGTAAAGCCTTTAGTCCAAAAGTGTGCATGTTTGGAGAAATACTGATACTTTGTCATGTTTACATCCACTCATTTATGATGATTCAATGAGAATTAGGAGCATCCAGTGCTGTCCACATTTTTACAGTCGCTATAATTACTATTATGAGGGTACAAATCTGGAACTGGAAAAACATTTGGACAGAAGCTAAGTTGGCTGTAATGTATGTGTGTGAATGTGAGAGTATATGGGTGTTTCCCAGTGTTGGGTTGCGGCTGGAAAGGGATTCGCTGCGTATAACATATGCTGGATAAGTTGGTGGTTTTAATGTTTAGGGACTAAGCCGAAAAGAAAATGAATGAAAATGAATGAATACGGCACGGTGGCTCAGTGGTTAGCACTATCGCCTCACAGCAAAGAAAGTTACTGGTTCAAGTCCTGGCTGAGCCAATTGGCATTTCTGTGTGAAGTTTGTATGTTCTCCCCGTGTTCGTGTGGGTTTTCTCCTCTATGAGCAATATTTTAAAAACATTTTCCTTATCTTATAAACATATGATTTTGGCTTATTATGTTATGGATCGCTCTTTAAAAGATGCTGGTTTTGATATTATAATTATTATAATAAATTATTTTATTATTATGTAAATTTCACATACACAAATGCAAGTTTGCTTAAAGCAAACCTCTCTTCATAGTGTTAGAAAAAGAGATTAAAAAGTATATAAAAGTGATTTTGAAGTCTACAAATAGAAAAAAAATTAAAACAGTAAATATATGCTCCTCCTTTAACATTTTTGCATAAAAATGTTGTTATTTTCTGTACTAAAACTTTTGTTAATAACTAAATTTAAAAGAACATATGTATATTATATTTGCATTTAAATAGATAATTATGTACCCTCTCCTCCTTTTTTATTATTATTTTGTTTTATTTATTTTTTCTTTTCTCATTTAGTCCTTCATGTTAAGAAATGTAGAATGATTGTGTTGTATAATGACACTGTACATGCTAGTTCTTGGTAATAAAGCAAACTAAATAAATAAAATAAAATAAATCTATTAATAAAATTTCGTTTCTTGTACAGATTGTTTGCATTCATACTGTCAGGAGCCACAGCTATTAATTTAGCTTTGCTTGCATGTGTTTTAGACTCTCAAAGTGTGACTGAGTTACCAAAGACCACAGCTATTAAAGCTGTAAATCTTCTTTAATAGTAAAAAATACCATCTTGAATGCCCGGAAGAAAAAGGTGAACTATCCTTTTAAAATAATTAAAAAATATATATTTTATGTATTCCACAATTCACTAGTCCACATATATTATTTTAATAGTGTTTTCATATATATCCTGAGCAAACATATGTGCATTCCACTTACATAAATCAATAAAAACCCGAACAGACTATAACAGTGTCCAGACAGTATGCATTGATTTATCTGGGAACAATTAAAGAGCTTTTAACACTGGACACTAAAACTACATCAATCAGAACCTGCATGCTTCTGAGAGACACAGAAGAGCACGGTTTTAGGGATGTTTATCACATCGGCCTGTCTATTAATGACCCGAACCTGATGTTCCAAACCCAGAACGCTATTCCTGAAGACTGATGACAGGCGCTTTCTCAAACCACTGCCCCGAATCCATCAGCCTCTCAATTGTACTGTTTGCGCTCTTCTGCTACGGTACACATGTGTTTCGCCTTAAGCGAGTGTATTTTTAGAAAGCGACGGGGAGGTGGCGGACTCTCAATGGTACACATGGGGGCAGAGGGTGATGACTGGGGGCAATTACTAGAAGTGTAATTATATGAGAGCGTGTTGAAGTCCAGTACATGATTAATATAAGGAGAATGCAAAACATCCGTATGATGGAATATGATTATGACGGATCAGCTGATAATTGGTTTAGTCTTTTAAAATCTTGTGTTAGAGTTCCACGTACCTCCAGCATCTTTATTCAGACAGTGGAGTAAATGCCTTTGTTACTCACACATACACACACAGAAAAGAAAAAAAATATTGGAAACACATGGCTGAGTCCTTGTTTCTGTGTGAAGTGGATAAACATTTCAGCGTGCAATGGCGAAAACAACAATGTAAACCAAACGAAAGCTCAGCATTCCTGACTAACATTTAGTTATTTACTTTTATTTCTGGTAATTTGGATGCTTGTAAAAGAGAGATGGGCTTCTCTGTTGTGGTTTGGTTTGCTGGGGGCATTTAAAAATCACAGAGGCGGATGGATTCTATGAATTATGACATGGAAAGCAAAGAGAGCAGAGAGGGTCAACATTTGCTCTTTAAATGAGTCATTACATATATTTGACCCGGGCATGTTGTCTCTCTCAAACTAAAACACCTGCTTCAGTTCTACATAAAGAGTCAATTCTGATCACTATCATTAAAATGAACAATAAACTACTTGTATAAAATAAATATGTGGGAGAGGGAGGAGCATCGTAACAAACTGGCACAAATACTAGCATTAGCTTTAGCATTGATGCACTGTTAAACAAACTTTAAAGTTCACAAAAGCAGAAGACATAACAGGTTTCTCTACATTAGAGAGCGAGAGACAGACAGAGAGAATATTTTTTGAGGCAAAATAAAGTGAACAATTGAAAATCAAAATGAACATAAAATAAATTGTGTTACTTACGTTTTAGGCCAGTAATGTGGTACTTTTGCTTTTCCAACGTGAATAGTTCCACATGATGGAACCGCACAAGCCTCCATTGAGCATCTAGGAGCAATAAAAGTGAGTTGTTTACTACCTGAAGAAACTGATGTTTTTTTTAAAGAATCGTTCGATTCATTGATTTTATGATTCACTTATAAACCCTTTGTTTTAGTTTTGACTAGTCGCTCGTCGCCACCTACTGGCATAATGATGTAATCTCAGGAGTGAAAATTTGATCCTCAAACAAGCTTAGTTGTTACTTACTTTCAATTAAAGGGCACCTATGGTGAAAAATCTACTTTTCAAGCTGTTTGGACAGACATATGTGTAGGTATAGTGTATAAACCGTCATATTGGGGTGATATAAACACACTCAGTCCTTTTTTTTCAATTTAACAACATAAAAACAGTGGACCAATTGGAGCAGTTTTAAGATCAACTGCAACTTGACGTAGGAGTGCGGTCCCCCCGCCCACCAATATTGATGACAGGTGCGCTTTACCATATCCTCAGTATGTTGTTTCACGTCCGCCATTTTCAGCGTGTGAGTCAAAGCGACGTCACCAAAGAAACACCCTTGCTCTATTTTTAGATGTAAGGCTCATTGGGCTCAACATTCACCACGTTATCGCTCTCCTCCACGCCAGTGTTTGTGAGTTTTGGTGGGTTTGCATACATGTGTACTTTTCATTGTGTCTTCCTTAAACTTCAGCGGTTTGCATTTCCCGCGGTCAGAGGAGCTCCCTGTCATCTTAACTAGGTGCAGCTGGAAAGTGCGAGCGCGCTGCCTCACGTGCTCGTCCCTCCATTGGAAATAACGAACTAACGACAGCGCCATGTATTTCGCGTTGTCGCGGATGAAAGTGACGACCGTGGGGTTTGCTCAGGACACTGCTCAGGACACTGTTCATATGTCTGCAGCGCCACAGAGCGTAATCTGAATAGTTTCATTTTAAATAACATGCGAATGTGCGCGTCTGGTGTGCCAGGTCGTGGCTCTGAGCGACGCATCCGGTGCATGATGCCCTTTAGTTATAGCCTCAAGCAGGTCGTACACCAGAAGCGCCGCTCAGCGACACGCAGCATCGCGCATTTCTGAATTCTAAACATAAGTTTCTATCAGGGGACACACACCGGCGCTGCAAGTGTGCGATACTTTCAACTGTCATGTGGGCGCTGTGTCGCAGTGCATCCGGTGTGTGATGCCTTTCAGTCAAAGTTAATTCAGTGTGCTTTATTAGTCTCTGTGTAAGCTACAAGCTCGAAGCTTTAAACTAGCGCACAGTAGGCTGTAAAACTATACAAAGACACAAATGATTTTGTACTCTCTGCTTGGTCTGTGTCTGAGTCATACATGTACAGCTGAATGCTGGTCCTCTCACTCATGTTGCTTCTCTCTGTCTGCCTGTCTTTTGCAATACACAAAGCGGGGGAGCTCTTGGCTCCGCCCCCTTGTTAAGTTGGAGGGGAAGTCAAAACTAATTTTCATGTGAAGCAACACGCCCCTAAAACAGCAAACTGTGTACACGCCCCCAAAATAGCACTTTTTAACACATCATAATAAAAAAATTTGAATTGTGTTTTGAACTGAACCTAAACTGGCACACTCAGAAGAACCATAATATTAATATTACATCTTAAAAAAGGGGTAAAATAGGTGCCCTTTAAACAAAGATACATATAATAGTTACGCACATGTAAAAGGCACAAGCTTCTGCAAACAGAATATTTTTAGCACAGAATATGACATAAATCTCTCACTTTTCTTCGAATTAGTGCCTGATTTATCAAGGGTCGCCACAGTGGAATGAACCACCAATTAATCTGGTGTATGTTTTATGCGGCAGATGCCTTTCTAGTCACAACACAACCCCCACTACTGGGACACACCCATCCACTCTAATTCACAGACACTCATACTCTGTGGTCAATTTAAGCTTTTTTTTATATCAAACAATACTACATGTCTTTGGACTTTGGGGGAAATCGGAGCACCCGGTGGAAAACCACAAAAACACAGGGAGAACATGCAAACTCCACACCAAAATGTCACCTGGCCCATCCCTGATATAACTTGAATCATAGTTACAGTCTTTAGCACAATTAAAACTGATAATAATAAAGCAGCAAAGCAGCAATAATAATTATGATTTCTAAAGAATCATGTGAACTGAAGATTTGAGTAATGATGCTATAAATTCAGATTTGAATCCCAGAAATACATTTTTAAAACATATTCATATATAAAACTAGAAAAATATTTCATAATATGTCAGATATTTTTAACCTTCGACTAGTAATATACTGATCTTTTTTAATTGATCGAATGCTAATTGTAATTGTTATTATCTATTTGTTGTATGAGATATGAAGTAGGCTAAAGCATTTTAAACAGTCTGATTAGAAATAATAGATATTACAGAAAAAAAATTGTCACAAAAAACAAATAAATTTACTTCAAATAAATGTTTTTTCCATAAAAATATTAACCAGTATAGCCATTTTACCATAGATAATATGAAGTTATTTGTGCAGCAAATGTGACACTGAAAACTGGAATAAATTACATAACATTAATAATAAATGTATATAATTTAAAAACACAATTTAATTTAAATGAGATTTTTGTTATTTTTGAATAAATAAATCCACCCTTGGCTTGGTGAGCTTATTATTTTTAAGTGAACAGTAAGAATAGTACATTAACTATTATCATAATTTAATGAATACTTCCAACAGACACAGAAAGTGTGTATGAAATTATTTTTGGTTAGTCTCAAAAAAAATAGGCAGAGGGGAAACTTAATGCTATTCACATAATCAGGTGAAGGGACAGTTTTTTTCTGATCTCCACCTTGAGCCTGTCAGCAGCTTTCTGTTTCCTCTCCTTACAGAAACGGCAATGATGGCCACACACACACACACACACACACACACACACACACACACACACACAC
>CAIGQZ010032545.1:10415821-10437001 GCA_903798205.1 Danio tinwini | reverse complement strand
CACACACACACACACACACACACACACACACACACACACACACAGAACATACAGGCACAGCGGTTGATCTTAGATTCAAGTTTTGTTTTTCATATTCCATTTAAAACGGATGTAAATCAAATGCAATTATCTCTCGGGCCGTGGGGGGTGAAGTAATTATTTTTGCGATTACAAAGGACTGTTATGAATTAAATTAGCTGGCTCAGAGAATGTTTAACAAACATTAAAAGGATGACAACCGCTCCATCTTACGAAACATGGCACATGATTGGCACCATTACTAACATAACATTTATCCTCCACTGATAACTCGCCTGTTCGCAAACATGAACTTTGCGGTTTCCAATCTGTGCTTAACATATAGATGAGACGTCATAATTCACTGTCTGTATTTACAAAAGTTATTTTATATACAAGAAAATTTCTACTTTAATGTTTAAAATAAATTTTCTTAAATAAAATTAAGTAAATGAAACACGGTGGCGCAGTGGGTAGCGATGTCGCCTCACAGCAAGAAGGTCACTGTGAAGCCCCGGCTGAGTCAGTTGGCATTGCTGTGTGGAGTTTGCTTGTTCTCCCTTTGTTCACGTGGGTTTCCTCCGGGTGCTCTGGTTTCCCCCACAGTCCAAAAACATGCGCTATAGGTGAACTGAATAAGCTAAATTGGCCGTAGTGTATGTGTGGGTGTGAATGCAAGAGTGTATGTGTGTTTCCCAGTACCGGGTTGAAGCTGGAAGGGCATCCGCTGCGTACAATATATGTTGGATAAGTTGGTGGTTCATTCCACTGTGGTGACCCCTAATTAATAAAGGGACTAAGGAGAAAAAAATGAATGAATGAATAAAATGAAATAAATGGATTATATAAAACTATTGACTTTTCAGTATTCGTCACGTACGAGCGGGCGCAGCCATTTAAATCTTTTTGGATCGAGACTTCATGTCCCATCCACTTTCATTCACTTTTAGACGTTAAAAACAGCTTGTTATGCGGCTTGATGTTGCAAACTGATGTTTTCTTATTATTTTATTCTACTTTGTCTGTATAGGGATGAACACACTTGTTTGTAGGGGAAGTAGTTTGACTGTTTCTTCTGCCGTTTATTATTCCTAGTCATTTCTCCTATATAGGCAACTGAATCGGAAGTTCAAAAACAATCGCAAAAATGAGCACAACTCCGCACTGTAGACTAAGGTCAATAGTTACACTGGATTACATTTTTTTACCCTGGACCACAAAACCAGCAGGAAAGGTCAGTTTTTTTATTTTATTTAGTTTAATTAATAATAACTGAAATAAGCTTTTCATGAATGTATGTTTTTTTACAATTTGATTCAACTGTTTGAAAATCTGCAATCTAAAATTACATTTTTGAAAACAAAAACTTTTACTGATGAAATCGCCTTTAAAATGTCTAAATACAGTGCTTAGCAATACAAATTATTATATTGTAAAAAGTAATAAGGTACTTTACTTAAAAAGTGTGTAATCACATTGCCTTATAAGCAATACACTGACTTTACCTAAAAAAGTGAGTAAACCCAATGCAACAAAAAACTGTTATGTAGACTTAACTACATTTTGTATAATTATCCACATCGTTCGTTTTCATTCATTATATTTATCATTAATTTTAAGGAAACATTTACTTTTTTTTAAAGCAAAGTCAACTAATTGCTGATTACAGTGTAATATTTTTACAGTGCAAATATTCAATATATTTACCATAGGAAGTTAATATATTTATGGAACATGATATTTATTTAACTGTCTAATAATTTCCGGCATAAAAAAAAATCTAGCATTTTAACCAAATGGCTACAGCCAAAAATACACCTGTGCAACATAAGACTGGTTTGGCCATGAAGCATAAATAGTCCTCACTTTAGATTAGGTCACAAAACTGCATGAAGTTGTGCTAATAAAACAATTATTAGCATATAGAGTAACCATTACTATATTCCCAAATAATAAAATACATAAATGTTGATTTGAATAGTTTTTTTTAATAATTTACTAACTCATTCTGAATGATCTTATAAACTACCAACTACTCTTAAATACAAATAGTTTGTAAATAATGCAATATTTCATTTAGTAGCAGAGTTTGGTGTAACACGTTCCACAGTAACGCATTTCTGTATTCTAATTACATTTTTGAGGAACACAGTAATGTAACAAATTACATTTTAAATATGTGAAATCTGATTACAGTTACTTAAGTCAATGTAATTGCATTACGTCAAAAATATAGTTTTTAGAAAAAAAAAGCTTCTTTTAAATCATGTTTTCTGCTGCAACGTCAGTTAATAAGCATATGCTTTTAAATTGCTGGAGAACATGAGCTGAAATAGTTACTGAAGAGAGTGGCTGCTTCTTCAAATGGAAAAACAGACATTACTTTGATTTCATTGAGTTTAAAAACAAAAATATTACTGTGAATGTCTATGGCCATGCAGTCTCTAAATATCTTTCGACTGCTTTTAACTCGACCAGCAACTTGTTCAGCACTAGAAAAGAAAGCATCCTACGACAATACTCGTCGCCAAGAATGACATCGGCACCCAAAATTACGGTGGCAAAACTTAGCCTAAAGCTAAAGCTACAGGCTATACTTTTTTTTTGTGCAGGAGTGAAGGTACCTTCTGAATGTGAAGAGAGCTGCTTATGGGTCCATTCAAATATCACGTCTTTTGCATGCACGCGCATATTGGAAGAGCATATTGCGCATGCTCGCATTTCCCAGATGCAAACCGTTGAAAACAGCGAGTCAAATGACAAGAACTGACCAATCAGCTTCATACCTTGGAATATACACATTTAGGTTGACTAATTACCTCAGACAAACACAGAACACCCAAACACTGCAGTGCTTTTTCCTTTGATTGTCAATTGTTACAGGTAGCCAGTTTTCTTTTGAATGTCTTTTTTTCGTGTAAAAAAAAAACAGGTTTGAAAAAAGTGAATGATGAGAGAATTTTAAGTATTGGATAAACTCTTTAAGTCTTTTGAATATGTCAAGCTGCTGTGATCAACCCATTGTATTTTTTTTCAGTGAATATTAAATTACTGAAAAAGCTCCAGTTTATTTTGTATTTTATACGCTCTCAGAAATAAAGGTACGTGAGCTGTCACTGGGGTGCTACCTTTTCAAAAGGTACAAATTTGTACCTAAAAGGTCCATAATAAAACCTCAGGGATACATGTTAGTATATAAAAAGTACAAAAGTGTTCCTCTTAAAATTTTCAAGTACTAATATATACGTTTGAGGTAACAATAGGGACCCTTTAGGTATAAATATGTACCTTTTGAAAAGGTACCACCCCAGTGACAGCTTTATGTCTGATAGTGTAGGTAATTTTTATGTTTTAAAAGTAACTTCAAAGTAAAGTAATTAATAATCTGATTACTTTTTACATGAAGTAATTAGTAACGTAATCTGATTACAATTAATCTATTACTTTTTGAAAGTAACTTACCCAACACAAAGTATGACAGTATAATAAAGTATGACAGCTCTCATACCTTTATTTCTGAGAGTGTGTGTACTTATAAAGTGTAGCAAAAGCTTTAATCAAATGTACACATTTAATACATGTGAGAACATCACTATCATTCTTTGATTCTTTGACTCATAGGCAGCTCTAAACTAGTGTGATGTGCTTTAAACACAGATAGAAGACATCTTGTCACATGCCTGAAACTCTTTTGCAATGTTTGAATGGGTTTTCAAATGCCAAATGGGAACAGTCACAACTCCATATTTCACAGGATTTATTGCTTTAACTCACACAACTCTCCTTCATCATTATTAAAAGCATTTCAAAATACCCCTGAGGAAAAATCATCTACCTGTTGAAGAAATCCTACATATTTACTCGAAAAATCCAACCACATAACCGTAAAAAAGCAGAACCGAAGATGACAGTGCTTTTAATCATTACCACAATAAGGCGCTTCCAGAGACACATAACATTCTCCGGACTATTTCTGGCTAAATATAAATTGTCTTTACAATACCCTTTGGACCCGGTGGAATGAAGGTCTAATTCGAACCAGAGGGTATGGTATCGGGGTGTCAGATGTTCCCCCCCATCTCTCTGTTGTCGTTCACAGCTGCATTCCCATTTACCAGTCGAACTCTATAAAATATGGAATGATTACAGCTGTTGGTAAATGTATCACGTTATCATTGTGTTATAGTGATTCATCAGCAGATGAGTCAGTTGTTGTGCTGATTTTGTTTGTCAGGCTGTTTATTTTGTTGCTGTTGCTACATTTAGAACACAGATATATTTGTAGGATTGTTGCAGTGAATATGACACAGATGAGTCCGGTTTTGGGATTAGGGTGTGCAGGTGTTACGCTACAGCTTTTTGTTTGTCTGTGTGTGTGCTTGCGCATCACTATGGAAACCCATACTAATTATATGTGGCGATCACACCCAGTTTGCATAAGTTTAGAAGTCAAATCAACAAAAAAGGTATAATGCTTTTTAGAGGTTATGGTGGAGTATTCGGTGTTTCGTCTGTGCCATTACACCCCTTGGAAACTTCTATGGGTAAAATATTCCTCTTGTAATTACAAAATCAGGTCTCTCTTTCAAAAGGAAATTGTAACAACCCCATATGTGAAGTTTTATTTGATGGAAATATATGACCTAATTCAATAGAAAAAAAGTTTGGTCTTTATTTGTAAATTATATAATAACTAACAATATTAGAGACATTTCATTTAAACTGTTACACAGTTTTTACCCAGCCAAGACATTTTGGAAAAAATTGAAGTATGATATGCTGTTCTTTCTGTAATATACCCAATAAAACTGCTGATCATATTTTTTGGAATTGCCCTCATACGCTATGCTTTTGGATTTAACTTTCTTTCATTATTTATCGCAAAATACAACTGGGATTCTTGTTATCTTTCAAGAGTATCCTGTTGGGTTTTTTTAATAGTCCTGGTGATAAAAATAAGGAATATTTCATTATTACCCTCCTTTTAATTCTTGCAAAATTTCATATACATCGCTGTAAATTTTCTCAACATTTACCTTCATTTATTGTTTTTGAAAAGGAACTTCAACAGCACATTAGAACTAAAGCTATTGGAACTGTTAGCTTATTTTCCTTTTTTAATTTGTTTAACACATAATTTTATAGTTTTTTTTTTCTTTTTTTCGTGTATGTGCTTATTTGATGCTTTACCTCTCTGTAAAACATGTTTTATGATACTGTTTTTGTTACCCTGACAAAAAAAAGAAAAGAAAAGAAAAAAAAATCAACAAAAAAGGTATGATTTGATTTTCAACTCAGTTAAAATATACAGGAGTCTAAACCAAAACTCAGATTTAAGGTTATTGGTACGGATTAACACTTTTTTGTTGTTGTACAAACACGTTTACATTTGTTGGCATAACCAACAATTTATGATACTTTTACACTATTGGACTTCTAAAAAGATGTTTTCACAGTGATGTAATAGAAAAATCTTTTTGGCTCCTATTAGTGAACAGTTCTTCAAACAACTATTTTAACGTGAAAAACATTTTCAAAATGTATACCAATTAATGCTGTAAACATAAAACATTTAAAAAACATTACAATGTATCTATTTGCACTTTTGCAGATATCTAACATTACAATTTTGCCTTTTGCATTAAGCCAAATACATTTATTTGTCTCCACAAAGATCCTTGAAGAACCAAACTAAGGATCTGAGAATCCTTATAGTAATAATTGTGTGTTGTTCCAAGAAAACAACCATTCATTTGTGTTTTGTTTTATTTTCAATTGTTTATATTTATTTATTCGTCATTTAATTATTTTATTTAATCATACAATCATTAGTCATTTATATAATTATGATTATACAATTTTATTGATAATTATTTAATGATTTGATTATATTTTATTATTACTATTTCACTATAATTATTTCTTTATTATTATTTCCTTTTTCCATATTTTTATAATCTTATGACTGTGTGGATACAAGCTACACTTGTTTTCAGGAGTAAAAGATAAGAGAATGTCTCCATTTTAAGGTCTGTATTGTCTCTGGACAATGTTGCGAAGCAGTAATTTTGCCATTGTTGTTGCTTGTGGTATAATAACACTTGGTGGATTTATCCTGGTCAGACAAAGTCTGAGCAATGAATCATATGCATGCAACTATGATTATTCAATAAACTCTGCTCTTTCATTATCATCATTTCTTCATCTCCTGCTTCTGCTCCTCTCTAGCTTTCTCAGTCAAATTCTATATTGATAGGAGATTGTTAATTTAGTTAAATACTGGTTAACAGGTTTTGGTTTTGTGCGGCTTCGCTGGCTTGTTGTCTGGATACACAGAAAAACAGACGTTTTCTCACAGGATCTGGCGTCCGGGGCTAGATCTTATTTATCTGGCATGAAGAGTGTGATCTAACATCCTTTTAGTCAAAATTTCTTCAAAGAACCATTTTAAAGTGAAGAACATTTTCTAAATCTAAACCAACAAATGCTGTAAATGAAAAAGATCTAAAAACACATTTTTAATTGTATTAATTCTATTGAGATGTATCTATTTGCACTTTTTCTTGAACTTCTGCTGAGTTCTAACTTAATTATTATTTTTTTTGCATGTATTGAGCCAAAAAACTTCAAATCAACTCTTTCAAATGCGGCTTTAGTCAACAATTGATATTTATTTTCTGTATGAATAAGCATCAGAAATAACCCGTCCCCCGGAATTGCCACAGCTAATAAAATATATTTAAAATATTTACATGTTCATCTCAGCTGGTCACACAACATTCAGGTAAACAAATAAAATATTTGAGTGTTACAAAGTCATTTATTTGGATTAAACTGATTTTTGTTTTCATTTACATTGTTATGACCGAATGAATTATTTTCACAAACCCACAGGGAAACAGAGACCTAAAGTGATGTTTCATCTACTTCATGTTTATGATAACAAAGAATGGAATGCATTAAAAAAACGATAAACAAGTGAGGTCAAAAGTAATCTATAAGCAATCAAAAAGTAATCTGATTACACTACCTAAAATGTGTAATCTAGGTTAGCATAATAACTACAGTATGTAGATTAGTACATTATGTATTTGGTAATCAGAAACGGAATGCAGTTTGTAATCTACCCAGCATGGTCTCTTGAAAACATATGTGCAAATCCGAATGTTGTCATAGCTCCATATATCCCCAAAAGAGCACAGATACTGCAAAGATGATGTAGCGAGACTGCAGTCATAAGTTTGCAAGGCTGAAACAGTTAAGAGATCTCCTGTTTCCTCGCTCTGACTCTAATAAACAGTGCTTATCTCTGGCACAGTGTCAGAAAATGGCACGAGCCTACAGATCCCCCCACTCCTCCTCCATTACTGCAGGCTATAGGCTGATCCACCGCCAAACACATGGATGGATGACTGTATGCAAAGCAACACAACGAGACAAACTGTTGAGTCAACAGAGAATTTCCACACCGGAAGAGATCACAGTCAAGACTCAAATATGTATAGTAAATTAATGTGAAAGAACTACTGGTATTTTGATGATGCACTATAAACATTCTGTTGACTAAGGCTGATATTGTGATGTATTTTTTGTCTTATCACAATTTTATGGTGCAAAGAGGGTCTAAAATGTTTTGAGTTTTCTATTTTGCACCACTTCCATAGGCAGCCAAAAATGCATTCAGTTGGATTGCTTTCATTGTATAAATGCTCTTGTTGCTGAATTAGTTTACTACACCTGTAAACTAATAGTCATTGGCAAATTAGTAGACTTACTAGATTGACTTTTCTGTAGTTACCTCATACAGTATATTACATTGATGGTTACAGTGATACTATTGTGCCTGCTGCAGCCATGGTACAGTAGCAAAGTTCCTTGATTCTTACGCTGGAATGAGATTATAGGTCCTATTGGCACAGAAAAGAGCAACTTTAAATTTTCCGTTGGTCTCAGTACACAATGTAACTACAGAAAAGTGATATAAATCGGAAAATTATCAAAACTTTTTGGTCTTTTTACTTTTTATTATTACTACATTTATTTAGGCTATTGTGCTTAAATAAGTAATCCGTGGTTCTAAATCAGTATTTCTTTTTATCACTCTGCCTGCCTTTCTCTTCATTTTTCAAATTTTTGGGGTTCTTCACGGTTAAACGTTTGCAAAATGTCCTAAGTTTGTCCAGATTAATTGTTTTTATTATTATGTAATAGCCAATGCTTGCTGCACGCCTTTTTACACATGTTATGAACGAAAAAAAAATAGTTGCTTTTTAAAAAAAATGTATTATTTAAAATGATTGGCGACCTCTTAAATATAGAGTAAGCGGAATGAAAATTAATAAATTGATTAATGAATGAAATGATTGGGTTTTATACCTGTGCGCTTGCATGCGGCAAACGCAAACGAGTGGCCGTGAGCTCCAGTGGGCGGTCAGAGCCGGCGCCCCACGTCAAATACTGGTTGAGAGATGCTGGATGGCTGCCAATATATGATGGGAATTCTTCAGAAGTTTCAGATGATATCTGGGCTTGTGCATAATTATGAATGTGAAAAGTAAAAGTGAGTCATGACATTTGGCCAAGCATGAGAATACGGGTGTTTTCATTATTATATTAATCATGACATATTTTATGCTTGGGCCTATATGAATAACACTTCGCTGTTTACCGTTTCTGAGAGTGGAAAATGAAATGCTTGTATAATTGTATAAAGAATGGTTAATATTAATGGCTTTCTTATATCTGTCATTTTTAATTATATTAACTGATTTAACTAGCGTGAGCTTATATTTTGAGTATCCAACACTCATTTAGCAAAAATGCATCCAGAATCCTAAACCATTAACTTTGTCATAGATGCAGATTTTCATAATGATTTTTTTAAACAAAAAAAAGAAAAGAAATATTAGCTACCCTGAGCAATTGTTTATTTAAATATGATAATCTCAAAGTATAAAATAAAAGCAGAATGGTTTGACTTTGTGAAATCATAAAACACACTCGAAGAAAACAGTTGATAGAATAAATTTGCAAATTCATTCTCTCCAGTAGATGGCGATTATAGCTCAGTAATAACCCCATGATGAACACTGAGCAGCTTTGCAACTGCTTGCACTCAACCACGCATGTCAAACCACGCATTCTAGACATTAATCTTATGAAATCAGCTGAAGCAACAACTGTATTGAATTTAAACCAGTTTAATTAAGTTTAGATGTTTAATAACTGCAAAAAAAGATCAACATTGCTAATATTTAAGAATAAATAAATAAATAAACAAACGGTGATAAAATACAAACGGTTGCTGAAAAGTTATTAGACAACAATAAAAACAATGCAAATAAGGGTTTTCTTATTTATTACCGAAAACAAATTAAAGTAATTTATAATAGCCTATTATCAAACCACACAAGGCGCCTCATTTTAATACTTATAATTGGCTAAGACATTGATATTATTGCTACTTTTGTGCCGTTAATACATTTTTTTCTTGGCTAGGCTACATAACCATAAAACAATATAATCTGTACAAACTATAAAACATTTAGCAAACTGTTAACCATAGCAGAACCCCAAAAATTAGAAAAACGAAGAGAAAGGCAGGCAGAGTGATAGCTAAGGATAAATAGAAATATTAATTTAGAATCACAAATGACTTTAAGCGCAATATCCTAAATAAATGTCCAATAATAATAATAATAATAATAAAAATATTAATAGTAATAATAATAACAACAATAAGAAAAAATGTAAATAATGAAAATATAGCCTCTCCCAATTCTGAAAAAAGCTGCATTTAAACAGAACAAACACTTCTAATAACCCCTTATGGTTAAGCCATAGGCCTATATTAGACGGTTCTGTAGGAATAACTGAAGACGCTCCTTTAATGCATTCACACGTTATGTTAAATTATTTTAAATTATACGTCCCAATCATACCTAAGCTAAAATCATACCTGAACACTCTGTCTAACAATTATGTTTTGTGTGACATTCTAATAAAATCTCTGGTTTTGAAACTAATATCTTTGTTCTTAATTGTTCTTAGCCCTGGCAATGTTTATCTATTTTGTATTATTATAATATTATCTCTCCTGTTTCTCTTATGTTTATATTCTTTAGCAGTCGTACGTTTATATTACGTTAACAGTAAATATAATACTTATGTCTATGGAACAAGGAGTTAATAAAAATAGAGATTGTGTTGGTAACCTCATATTCGTCAAAAGACATGTTTATGTGCATGTAACTCCACCGGTCCGAGCAGGGCGCGAGCCGGCCAGGCGATACCGGCATGGGAGACAAATGCTCTGGGTAGACTCCAGGAGTGAGATTTACGCGATCACCAGCTGGCTTCCGTTATATAAGGGCAAATATAAATGACCAAAACATCATTTACTTATTTTACTAATACTTATTTTATTACTTATAATGTCCAAGACATTGATATTATATTAAATGCTACTTTTGTGCCTTTATTAGCTTTATTCTCACCTATTTACTGGGTTAAAAATCTTAAATTATACCATCTCCACCTGCAATCTATTGCTTTTCCTGCAGTTCCCGGATGTAATGTTGAATTTTAACAGTTGAATTTGAACCACTGAATTTATGGAAGCGAATATTTGAACTGAAATAAAATGAACTGAAAATTACCTTTTGAATATTATACATCGTATTTTTAAAGGGTATTGAATATATTGTAAGTGAAACCTGGAAATTAAATATGAATTATTGAATTTACAAATATGAAAACGTATTTGAAATATTTTTTGTTGAAATATTCACAGCTTAAATAAACAGCTATGTTAAATTTCAGGACCTAAAAATACAAACCCTGGAATTCAATTCATTAAAATGCAAGAACTTGTTAATTCGGTGTATTATTTTTTTCAGTTTGTGCTATTCAACAAGCTTTTTAATTTAATACTTTTGGCATTAATTTTGTTCCATACATCTATAGCTACACAATATTGGAACATTCTGACATTGTGATATTTTGTTTTTGCTGCGAAATATATTGCTATATGAATATAGTTTCACCAATTTTTTTATTCAAATAGCTCTATTTGCAAATATTTCATTCATTTAGAATGACTAAGATCAAGACTTTTTACGTAGTGCATCTGCATAAATTATAATAAATTACAAGCAAAAATAAACAATAAACAGTGCTTTAGTTTTCTGGGAGTCTGCAAAAAAAGTCATTGTTGTATAAAATAATTTCAAAACAAAATATAAATATTATATAAATATATAATATTTAAGAAATTTTTATAATAATTGATGTAATCCTGCGATGTGACTTGCAGATACACACATTGCAATATCGATGCTCAAACAATATATTGTTCAGCCCTAATACCTACAAAGCACTTAAATGCAAGTGTCTAATGCATAAAATACTATTTAAAAAAGTTAAAATATGAATGAAATAATATCCCATAAGCATTTAGTCTAACACAGTGGTTCTTAAACTGTGGTACGTGTAACACTAGTGGTATGCAGGCTTCCTTCTAGTGGAACGTGGAGTAATCGTAAAAAATAAAAGTAAAAAAATGAACACACTTTTAATCCTTTGACGCATACGATAACAACAATGTGGTCAGTACATTGACTTTAATCGTCTAAACCTTTTATCTGATTTTCAATTTTCTAATGTTTGTTATGTATTCTATCAATTAAAGCTAATCTCCTCCCCATATTTGTAACGGTTGTTGGGGGCGTATCCCGTATTTTTAGATCTCAATGTTGACAGGTATGATTTAATGACTTGCTTTTCTGACACACAAAGCCTAGTCTAACGCGCAGTAAACAGATCAAATTTTTTATTTAAATATGTAAATCCAAATCATATATTTAAAATACAAGGTAATGTTTAGATTTTAAAGATATACAAACAAGTCATATATACATGCTACGTATATTTTAAAATTGATCAAAAATGGTTTATATATGAATATGATGACATATAGCCTATATTTATGAGGTCCAAGGAACATTTCCAGGTTTTGATGAAAAGTCTACGATATGTTAATACTTAAGTACAGCAGTTTTCTTTTTACTTTTTAGAACAGTGTCATTTTAATTAACTTTTAAAAGCACATTTTAATTTAAACATTCGTTTTTTTTTACCTGTAGGCACAGCGCAGTGTTAATGTTCAAACTATTTAAAATGTTTACAGTGGCTGACAATAATCATTATTCATAATAATAGGATTTAATCTGCCTCAGTTTTTAACTGTGCAGAGCTGTAGCTGCTTAATTAGGCCTACTACACTTTATTTTAATGATGGTCATTATGGTGGTACTTGGAGAGACAATTTTTTTCTGAGGTGGTACTTGATAAAAAAAAGTTTGAGAACCACTGGTCTAAAAGATATATTTATGCTAAAACAAAATGATACGCTTCTGCTGACCTGTACCTATTTAAAGAACAAAGAACAGTAGGTATTTTTTTCATTTAAATAAATGTTTTGTGTCAACGAATACCAAAGAATGGACAACTAATCCTTAAATCCTGTTTTAGTCTTTGTAATTAAGTAATTCTTGTTCTAAATATCCATGACAAACACAATTGTTACACTGAATGGCATTTTAGGTTTTTTGTATAATGATACATTCCAATTAAATGCAAAAAAGTCTTCTTTTAATGTCTAAAACTGCTTTGACCAACAACTCAACACAATGCCAAAAATTGCATTGCACACAGAATGTTCCTAGAACGTTCCACGGCTGAATCAGAAAGCGACTGCTTTACAAAACAACTACGCGCACCTCAGGCATCTGCAAGAAGAGTCCTTTAAGAGTTAAATACATTCAGCACTGCAGCTTGCCATTCATTTGACTTCTGACACCAGAGTCACTATAAATGCCACACATTCCATACGCACGATGTAATTCTGATTGGACACACATGTTCTAACAGTATCTGCTGTCTCATTTCAGCCAAATCATATCTGGGGGATAAACAAGACGCATCTACAGCTACGTTGCATTTCGAAGCAATCATAGCATATTATTGTAATGACTGAAAAATAGCCACTAAGCACATGTTTTGCATTTCAAGCGTACATGTGCAATGCAGCTTTTTAATTACAAGATGACCCCACCTGACTCTATAAACTCACAGTTTCAAAGTTTCAAAGCCTGTCGGATTTGACGATGGATGAAGGGTGAACCACAAATGTTTTCCCAATTATATATTTATTAAAATGAACAATGAATGCAGAGTCATGTGTGGTTTTAAAAACATCTTTTACTGTCACAATGCGTTCTTAGTTGATGCTTTTGAGAGCTAATAATTAAAAACTGGTGTTTTCTGTTATTATTTAGTCACCTTCATGCCATGTTAAAGCATTTTGGAGCTGCAGTAAACAGTAAACATACACTACCTGATTACCACAAATACTACAAAAGACCTATTGGAACCTGCATGGACACAAGATTCTCATAGAAATAAGTCAAGTTTGGTGAAGTAAAAATCATGATTTAGGGTTTACATTTAGTATGGAGGCATGAGAGAGATCTGCAGAGTGGATGGAAACATCATCAGCCTGAGGTATCAAGACATTTGTGCTGCCCATTACATTACAAACCACAGGAGAGGGCAAATTCTTCAGCAGGATAGCGCTTCTTCTCATACTTTAGCCTCCACATTAAAGTTCCTGAAAGCAAAGAAGGTCAAGGTGCTCCAGGACTGGCCAGCCCAGTCACCAGACATGAACATTATTGATCAGGTCTGGGGTAAGATGAAGAAAATGAATCCAAAGAATCTTGATGAACTCTGGGAGTCCTGCAAGAATGCTTTATTTGCCTTTCCAGATGACTTTATTAAGTTATTTGAGTCATTGCAGAGATTTATAGATGCAGTCCTCCAAGCTCATGGGAGTCATACACAATATTAATAATTTTTCCACTGCAGAATGACATTATATATATTTTCTACTGCACATTATTTCTGTTAAGTGACAAGACTTTTGTCTAAGCAAAGTCAGACCTTACTGTCCTAATTAAAAATCGAGGCACGATTATATTTTATTTTGGTAAAATAAGCATAATCTAGAGGCCTTTGCCTTTCATATAAGACACTTCTGATACCAAAAGATCAACTAGAAGTCAAGCTATTATTTGTTATTCCTAAAACTTGGACAGGTGACAAGACTTTTGTCAGGTAGTGTACATAAATACCAATTCAGATGGAGCTTCTGAAAAAAAAAATCAGTCAAATAAATGAGTTCAAATAAATTCAACTTGTTTTTAAATGTCTGTGGTGCTTTCAAATAGCATAATGATGACAAAACCTTCCTTGGTGGTAGTTTAATATTGCTGCCAAATTTGATATTTGATTAATATTCAATGTTGTTTATCTTCTAACTAAATATCTCTATTTGTGTTCCACACACAAAAAAAAAAAAATCAGTCATGTCATTATGAAAAGACAGTATGCGATAAAAAGGGTTACCGAAATGTCACATGAAAAAAAAGGTTTGCTTGACTTCTTATTTTTTTTTTATTTATTTTATTTTCAGCTTAGTCCCTTTATTAATCAGTGGTCGCCACAGTGGAATGAACCGCCAACTTCCAGCTGCAACCCAACACTGGGAAACACCCATACACTCTCGCATTCACACACATACATTACGGCCAATTTAACTTATTCAATTCACCTTTGGACTTATTCAATTGGACACCCGGAGGTTACCCACTCGAACAGGGGGAGAACATGCAAACTCCACACAGAAATGCCAACTGACCCAGCCGGGGCTCAAACCAGTGACCTTTTTGCTCTGTGTGCTACCCACTGCACCACCATGATGCCTCTTACCTTTTGATTATTTTTTATTATTTTAATAATAATCTTTTAATTATTTTAATATTACATTATCTTTCAATTTTTTTTACATTTAAATCCATTATTTACAATTACAATTGATTATTATATATATTAATAGATTTTATATTTATTCATTTATTTGATTCTTAATTTAACAAAAATGTTATTAAAAAATGTTACATGTAGAATCTAAAAATGTTTGCCTGACAGTATAGAAACAAAAATACCTAAGGAAAGTTGGATTCTGTTGGAGCTGTAACTATTTGTTTTATCCCAAAACGTGATCTGATGTTTGCACAACCATGAGCTCCATTGGCTCATTTTTTGGTTGTGCACAATCTTAGTTAGCAAAAAATAAAAAATAAAATCAAGATAGATTAAAAAAACCTGTTCTGAACGTTCCCAAAAGTGAATTCCTATCTTTCAGAAACGTAAACAACCTGACCTTTCGACATCAAAAAACAAAGTTAATCCCAAAGTGACCATGGGTTTACGTGCACTAAATAAACAGCCCCGAAATTCTGAAGTGCTGAGTCAAAATTCATCTGGAGGAGCGAATTCAGTCACGGATCATAAATAAAGGGCAGAATTGGATTAAATCAAGATGTGAACAGGGAATGCGGTCACAGATTAAGAATGAGGAATAGTAAAGGGACAGTTAACGCAAAGCAGATTATGAAGTAAGTGCTAAAAATAATTCATCCGCACAAACCTCATCGTCGCAGAGCAAGTGCGAATGAAACCACCCCCTGGTGTCCAATGCAGGCCAAGCAAACCATCAATCATTTTTGTTTTCAACAAACAAGAATCTATTATTGGCGACAGCCCGAGCATATTTTAATCCAACATTTTATGGACAAACGGACCATAGCAGGGGTACACAATACACATAAATTCATATGACGAGTATCTGATTTACCGCATAGTATCTGATTGTTTAGCGTGTTAGCTTTAGCCATGTGTTGGATTGACAAACGTAATGAATCAAAGCAAAGATTTAGTTTCTGACATTGAATTTAGCAGATCTCCATCTGTTTTGCTGGAGCTCTGATGAAGCTGTCCCTGGACCGTGCGGGACGTCCTGCATGGCCCCTTGGCAGATGGATGGTCAGGTGTTCTCTGTGGGGCCTAATTCATATTTCATGGTCAGAATTTAGGAATGTATGAACACATATTTCTATGGCAGATTGAAAGTGGTGGAATTCTTCGCATTCTGAAAGGATTTCATCTTTTATTTTTAGATATTTTTGTCATTTTAATATTTAATGATAGAGATGTGTATATCTCCGGCTCTGTTTCCACATGATATTAAATTTGGCATGAAGTCAAAATGTACTTTTTTTATGTGTGTAAAGTAGGGCTTGTTATAAATGATGTATCTATGCAGTTCATTATTTTTTAGAAATTAATTTGCTCCAATAATCTTTATCCAAATACCACAACCTTCCTTCCTTCCTTGAAACAACTTTTCTTCACTTCTGGTCACATGGAATGCCTTTAGGGCGGAGCTATCACTTCTTCAAGGTGAGGCTATCAGTGAGTGTCTCATTTCTGCCCTGTCTTCACGGGAGGCTGTGGTTCGAACAAATACAATATGATTCCATGTGTAAAATTTTGCTCCTCGCTCTCATCATCATCAGGCCTCTGAAAGCATTCTGCACATGATGGTGCCAAAGGTGATTCTGGAGGACTGCAATCCTCTCCAACAACCAAGTGCAAAATGGCATTTGTTCACCATTGTGTGAGCATCGCCCATCTTTCAATGATCCAATCCGATCACAAAGTACAAAATCATGCACCATCCTACATTTCCTATTTCAGAAACTATTTTCTATTTTAATTGGATGTACATCACAATAAGGAGAAAAGGGACAATCTTCACTTCATGTCTAGTTTAATATAATATGTGTTTTTAGTAATCTCATCATAAGCGATAAGTCGCATTATAGTTTCACCTTTTGTTAACATGCATTCAAATTTGTCTCTTATTACTATATTTTGTTTGGTTTTCATCTAGCCCACACAATATTTTTATTTTTTACAATATTCTCTTGTAATTCGTTGTAGAATATGCAATTTTTTGTGTTGAAAAAGTTGTGGACAAAAAAACATGTCACTTACACATTGTTTCTTGACCAATCATCAGTTAAAATGTCAACTAATGGATCTGGGGGAGATCAATCCAGCCTATTTCATTCCCAGAGGCTTTGCCCTGTTTGTGAAAATTCAAAATGGACCCAAAACATGTGAATTTGATTGGTTAAGATTGGCAATGAAAATGTGGAAATGTGGTTCATCCGGCATACTACAAATACTTTTTAATACTACAAAAAAAAAAAAAAAAAATCCAATTAATACAATTTTGAAAAAAGCAAAAATATCAAAGGTGGACAAATATTCCAGCTTGGGCTTAGTCTGTTGAAGCTTGTTTTCACCATTTAAAAATGCTGAATCTGAACTTAACAAAAGAGATGTACTGCAATTGTATGCATTTCTTCCTGTGTCTGTGATTGTGATAATAAAATACTAATAAGACTGAATCTGTACATAACAAAGCAACAAGTTGACTTAACTTAATCTATTGTGATTAACTTCATTTTTATAATATGCACATGGTTAGTTTACTTAATCATTTTAAGGCAATGGGTTTAATACATTTTTTAGTACATTAGTGGACAAGTAATGTCCACTAATCACTTTAAAAGCAACGAGTTTACTCACTAAAGTCAACTTATTTTTTACATTGTATACAGTATACTTTTCTCCAAAATAGCTTTTTTTGCTGCTTCTTCAAACTACTTATATAAAATGAGCTGAAACAACACAATTCTAGAGATTTTTTGGGAAACAACTGTTTTATATTCAATTAGTTATGATAACTTAATTGATTTCTGTTGGGACAACATGAATGAATTGTGTGAAACCCTGCATTTAAAGTGCAGGAAATTACTGTTAGTATTTAACATTGCTCTCACAGAACTTTTAAACATTTAGCTACTAAGATCTTAACACTTCAATTAATGTTTCTTAACAAACACTAGGAGGGACCGTTTGATCATTTGAACTGATTAGCTTGCACTTGTCCTTTTTGCTGTCTATGCTGTTTTTATCCATGATCTATCTTCACTAACTAATCAAGCCCAGACCACCTTGCACACTAAAATGATTGCAGAAAATCCTTAAAAAAAATCCCCTGCACATGTACAATATCACGGTATGTGACTGACTGACAAAGTTGGTTGTCATGTTTAAACATTATACACGTGTGTGTACAGTGCTTACATGTTCTTAGGAAGTTTATTTACAAGGACAAAAACACAGATAACTGGAATTAAGACGTTGGAAATCTTATGATGTATTTTTCATAGATCACTCCTATAATGTGCAAAATAATTTAATTATAAAAAGACAGAGGAAAATAGGTACAACCTATATATTAATAATAAATCAGATTATTAAACGCTCAAGAGATAATTCCAATATTAGTTCATGTAATATAGTTAACAAATGGAACATTTTTATCATTACAGTTGTGCAGATTGGAAGACTATCAAGTAACCCCTAAATAACCTTAAATGTTAGGAATGCTGTTTCACATTACTTCCTGAAAACAGATTGTTACAGGATTTAATAATTCATCTTAAAAGATTTAATAAGAAAAACTACATATCTGATTTTTCCTCTCGAATTCACTGATGGTAATAGGATACAAAAATGAGTAGTAAACATTAAAATAGACCTGAACTGTTTCATTTAGTCCATGTCTCTAGTATAAAAATTATATAAGCAAAAAATTGGGCACACTTAGACGTCTACTAACATCACCACAAAACAACCAAGAATAAAATAAGTAAATTGACTAACAAGATGTTGTCCCCAAAGCAAAATTAGACAGCATGCTCCTTTTAGCCAAGTTAGCCTAACCCTACCCCTAACCCTGACACAACACCCTGGCAACTTTAGGATTATATAAAGTGAGGAGCACGTGTCATCAATCATATAATCATTTACTCACTTTTCTCTAAGAAGAAGCACTCAGAAATTTTGTATGGTACCGTGAAAGCAAGTCACATGACATCTGCTAACAACAAGCTTTCTAATGAACAGGTTGAGCATGACCTCGTAATATTTCACAGCTCTGTAAATTCTCTAAGCTTTTGAGTCATCATTGCCTCACAGTTATTTAATGCATTAAAACTTGTGCAAGTCTATCAATGAATGCCACATTATAGTAACTCAGTCTTGTAATTGGCTAAAAAAAGACATTGTGTAGCCTTAATGAGACTAGACACATGATTCTATTGCTATTCTAGATCATTTGCAGAGTAGTTGATTTGCAATGTCACCCTGTAACTTGGACAGTACATGAATGGGAGACATCCTGGAAAACTGTTGCTACTGGAAGTGTTATAGAGAGGCCAGCAGGAGGCGCTTACCTTGTGGTGTATGTGTGTTCTGCAATAGTGATGGAGACAATATACTGTAATATTAATGGCAGTGTCCTGGTCAAATGTTCTCTATCAGCCTTATGATCTAATAATCCTCATTGACTTAATAAACTGTCTCTCCTTTCCACCTCCAGATTGCATCATCAAGGAGGATTCTGCACACTTGTGGTTTGTGATAAAGAGATGACATGATTGTGAAGTGCTTTTGGGTGTCACATGATCTTTCAAATATCAAAAACAAATACAAAAATCAGATTTTCTGACTTGGTTGGTTTGAAATTTTTTTATCATTATGATTTTTATATTATTATTATCAGTGTAGAAAACAGTGATGTGTAATATTTTTCAGCAAGCTGAGTTGCCTTTTTTTTGCACACACTACGGGCCTCATTCATGAAAGATGAACAGATTGTGTTTAAATTGTGTTAATTAAAATGTTGTAATTTGTGAAAGTGTTTATATTTTCCAAATGTGACCCGGGATCACAAGTGTACATTTTTGGAAATTGAGATTTATTTATTACCTAAAAGCTGTATAAAAAAAGTTTTGTCTTGATATATACTTTGTAGGGCGTCACGGTGTCGCAGTGGATAACACAATCGCCTCAGAAGAAGGTCCGTAAGAAGGTAGCGGATTTGAGCCTTGGCTGGGTCAGTTGACATTACTGTGTGGAGTTTGCATGTTCTCCCCGTATTCATGTGGGTTTCCTCCGGGTGCTCCGGTTTCCCTCACAAATCCAAAGACATGCAGTATAGGTGAATTGAGTAAGCTAAATTGTCTGTAGTGTATGTGTGTGAATGAAAGTGTGTGGGTGTTTCCCAGTAATGGTTTGCAGCTGAAAGGGCATTTACTGCATAAAACATATGCTGGATAAGTTGGCGGTTCATTCCGCTGTGGCGACCCCTGATTAATAAAGGGACTAAGTCAAAAAGAAAATGAAATTAAAAGAAATATACTTTGTTATCAGGATAGGATAACATTTGGCCAATGTACAACAATTTGAAAATCTGGAATCTGATGGCTCAAAAAAATCTAAATACTAAAATCACCTTTAAATGTGTCCAAAATAAGTGCTCAGTAAAGCACATTGCTAATCAAAAAGCAATATTTGAACATAATCTTTACTTATAAAAGAAAAATCTATTATTTTGATCTATAAAAAGTATTTTCGGCTATTGCAAAAACCCACCTGCATTATTAGACTAGTTTTGTCGTCTACAGTCACAAATTTTAGCTGCTAAGTAAAAATGTTTACACCAATGCTATACCAGGTGTTAATGCTGCCTGTCTATTGGACAAACTAATTACACTGATTATTGATGCACTCATAATATGAATAGTATTAACAATTAAATACTCTTACTCCCAGAGCCATCTATATCAAAGTTGAGATTTAGCCACACCATGTTGGTGTTTTGTAACATCTATTTTTTTTAATGAGGTGGGTCGTTAGCCCAAAGCTCAACCCGCAACCTTGAGGACTAGGATATACACACATACACTAGCGAACAATTTAGCTTACAAAATTAATCTATAGCGAATGTCATATCTTTAAGACTGTGGGGGAAACCGGAACACCTGGAGGAAACCCACACAAACACGGGAAGAACATGCAAACTCCACACAGAAATGCCAACTGGCCCAGCCGGGACTCGAACCAGCAACCTTTTTGCTGTGAGGTGACGGTGCCTATCACTGTGCCACCATGTCACCCTAATAATTAAATATTAATAATCATTCATTCACTTTCTTTTCGGCTTAGTCCCTTTATTAATTAGGGGTCACCACAGCGGAATGAACCGCCAATTTATCCAGCATATATGTTACGCAGCGGATGCCCTTCCAGCCGCAACCCAACACTAGAAAACACCCATAC
>CAIGQZ010032545.1:10401797-10415811 GCA_903798205.1 Danio tinwini | reverse complement strand
AGCGGATGCCCTTCCAGCCGCAACCCAACACTAGAAAACACCCATACGCTCTTGCATTCACACACGTACACTACAGCCAATTTAGCTTATTCAATGAACCTCTTCCGCATGTGTTTGGACTTGTGGGGGAAACCGGAACACCCCGAGGAAACCCACGCAAACATGGGGAGAACAAGCAAACTCCACACAGAAATGCCAACTGGCCCAGCCGGGACTCGAACCAGCAACCTTCTTGCTCTGAGGTAACGGTTCTAACCACTGTGCCACCGTGTCACCCTAATAATTAAATATTAATAATCATTCATTCACCTTCTTTTCAGCTTAGTCCCTTTATTAAACAGGGGTCACTACAGTGGAATGAACCGCCAACTTATCCAGCATATATTTTACGCAGCTGATGCCCTTCCAGCCGCAACCCAACACTAGGAAAAACCTTTAAATAGTGTGCATGTGTGTTTCAACCAACAAAAGTAAATATTAATTCTGAAGAAACAGTAAGTAGTGTGTCAATGTTTGCGTGGTTGCGACAGTATGGTGTTCTTGATGGGCGCTATTGTCATTTCTTACAGTGATATTCAGTCTGGCACTAATTTAAGAGTACCACATCTTACATATGATTTTGTGGAAAAGCATGAGCACAATCTTTTAAAAGTGTGATCTTTGCAAGCACATCTTCTAATACAGTATTTTAAGAAAACAGCACATCAGTTTACAGTGTAGTTTTCCATGTTGGCATCTCTGCTGGCATACATTATACAGGCATTTCTCTGCCATTTATTAACCTGCTGAGCACTTAAACATGGACCTCTGGACCTGAAGAATGCTGGTGAATAAAAGAGTGAAGCAATGAAAACATTCACCAGTCATTTCAAATCAAATTGAATTGTATTGGGCATATTCAAGCAAACCAACAAACACAAAAGTTTTCTCTAGCTTAGCTTAAGAAATGTGTAAAAATCAATGCTTACTCCATACTTCGCATCAATAGCAATAAGAAAAAAACAGCATGATATATAAATATAATCCCAGAAACTGAAGCTAATTAGCACTAAAATGTCTAAAAATACAGGAACACGAGTATACAGCATAAAATGACTGTGACTAGGATGGACGATAGCCACCAGAGGATCATGCTTTCATTTCCAAGAATCATTACTTCAGGTTTTTATACATATTTCTTGACACACGAGTGATCCACAGCATCTATAAAACCAGATCAGACACAATGAGCGACCAATCAAAACTTTGCAATACCAGCAACTGTGAGTAATAAAAATCCAGACAATAATAGCTAAAGATATGCCACGGAAGATTAGATGTAAGTGGTTCCAGAGAGAAAAAATGCTTTCGATTTGAAGTGACGATGTGAGTCAAATATGAAGCAGAGAATGAACATGCGTTATTATGTGCACAAACAGTAAAACTTAAATGCTGACCGTAACATTTATAGACTTTATAGTTTAATCAAACAGCTTGTGCTGAGAAATCAACTACTCTGGAAATATTTTAACTCATTCAGCTTATGTTTCCCAGAAAGCTATTGCCAGATATTACCTGAAATGCTTCTGATGTTTGTTACTGAAATAAAAAGGTTGATCTATCCACAGTTCCCATTAACCTGTTGTTTTAAAGACATTTCTAACTTAAGCTGTTTGTATACACTTCAGAAAGCTAATTTTCTCAAGAAAGCTAGGTACTAGGAAGTTATTTTATGTGTTTATGAGGGCACATGTGGATCTGAAGCATGTCAGGCTTTTTTGAAAATGTGACTGTGAAGTTTAAAGTCGTTTAAAGTCTACAAATATTAGGTAAGAAAACAGCACTTGACTTTTTGGTCTAATTCAGATGTAACTGACACATGCTCGTTTCATGCGTAATTGTGTCCTCCAAATGCCTTGGTTTTTTTTCATCTCTCCATGCATAGAGACTACAGTACATTTAAGGAGAGTCTGTATGGCATATCATTGTCAAAGTGTGAACTACAAAGAGTCCATTTTCTATTTACCTGAAGTAATCATTAATTAAACTTTTGCTTGGTAATAATAATTGGACATCCGTAGCATTTACATGAACATGTTTTTAGATGGTTCATTTTATAAATATACACCATCTGTACTGTACATAATTAAAACATATTTAAAAAACAAAACAAAGCAAATGATTATGGTACATCATGCTTAAATATAGCCATATATGAATGAATATGGTTGATTATTCCTTTTAATTCCTTCATTCATTTTCCTTCGGCTTAGTCCTTTTATTCATCGGGGGTCGCCACAGTGGAATTAACAGCCAACTTATCCAGCATATGTATTAAACAGTGAATGCTCTTCCAGCTGCAACCTAGTACTGGTAAACATCGATACACACTTATTCACACACATACACTACGGCCAATTTAGTTTATTCTATTCACCTATAAAGCATGTCTTTGGACTGTGAAGGAATCCGGAGCACCAATAGGGAACCCACACCAACACGGGGAGAACATGCAAACTCCACACAGAAATGCCAACTGACCCAGCTGGGACTAGAACCAGCCACGTTGTCACCCCTATACCTTTTGATGTAAGTTAATAAACAAATAGCTATCATTTTCTTTGTTAAATTTATTGAAATAAGTAAAATAAGGTCTGGGGTTAACATGGGCTTGTTGCATGTACATACAAGCGATGATATTTTAACAGTTGAGAACCTGTTAAGCGCTTATAAAATATCTATAAAAAAAAAACACACCAGAAATTCCATCACACCCACAAATGAAGATCTGTTGAAAGGAGATGCGTTTCTAATGAATGTATTGAAATGTTATGGGCATTCACATTGTGTGACATCACGTCCTGGTTTTGGATATTTTCTGTGGTTTGTGTTGCATTGATATTTCAGTTGTCTGGCACCAGAAGCAGAAGCGGACAGAGACTCATCTTTTTATTTTATCTTGCACAAAAGATACAGATGGCAGTGTTCACATTCATTAAAATGAACCACACCAGACCAGTCACCAGAGATCATTTTAATCTAACCAAACCTGCCAAGTGTGGCAATTGAAAATGCCTCTCCTTTCAGCAAATCTTCATTGTGGGTGTGTGGGAAGAATTTTAAGTGTTTTTTTTTTACTCTTTTAGACATTTTATAAGCTCTTAATGTGTTAAAATAAGTGTTCAAATATCCTCACATGTAAGCATTTTGTACATTGAAAATTATAAAATTGTTCTGAAAATAATTAGAGTAGGACTAGGAGAATCCATAATTAGAGTATTATTAAAGCATTTTATTTCAGATATACTGACAAACAATTATTATAATCTTGTATAATTCATTCATTTTCCTTTAGCTTAGGCTCTGAATTATCAGAGGTCTCCACAGCGGAATGAACTGCAGACTATTCCAGCATATGTTTTACGCAGTGGATGCCCTTCCAGCTGCAACCCGGTACTGGAAAACACCCACACACACTCACACACAATCGTACACCCAATTCGTCTATAGCCAGTGGTGGAAAAAGTACTGAAAAATCATACTCAAGTAAAAGTACCATTACTTGCCTAAGAATGTAGTGCAAGTAGAGTGAAAAGTATCTGCTGTGATTACTACTTAAAGTATGAGTAAAAAGTAGACCTTTTAAAAGTACTTAAGAGTAGTGAGTATTATGCTGTAAAAAGCTGATGCATTTACAATTAATTTGTGGATGTGTGTGTAAACGTAACATTCTGTAGTGCATTTAGTTACTGCCCAGCAGGCACACAACATCATAGGATGTTAATATTAGGTTAGATTTAGGTTGTGATGTCAGGTGACCAAAATTTAATGTCTAGCCAGCGTCTAAGAACAATGTTATTTTGATGTCCAATAATGACATCAAATGAAGTTGATATTTGGTTAATTTTAGGTTGTTAGAAAGTGGCCAAAATCCAATGTCGAGCCAACATCTTAAACCAGCGTCATATTGACATCAAATACTGACATTGATTCATCAGGTATGGCAAGAAAAATCCAACATCTTAAAGACGTCATAATGGTAACATCAACACAACGTCAAGCTATTACATCGTTAGACGATGATATTTGGTTGGTTTTAGGTTGGACGTTGGACATAGACGTTGGCCTGGCGTTGAGTTCTGACGTCAACCTGATTTTCATTTCCAAACATAATGCAGAGTTCCCATGACGTTATGGTACAACGTCAATCTGACATCGCACATGTCTTGAGGTAGTTCATTATGATGCAAACTACCTTCTATGTGGGATTTGATTGGACAGGAATCACAGGACTGATTTTTCTAATCCCCATAGACAAGAAAAATAGTAGTAACTGCAGGTTGAAGGAAAGCAGTGGAGTAAAAGTACCATACAGCACTAAAATAGAAATGCTAACTGACCCAGTCGGGACTCGAACCAGCAACCTTCTTGCTGTGACACCACTGAACCACCATGCCGCCCTCTTGTATAATTCTCAATTTCAGAAAATAAAGCTACTGAAGTCCACAAAACCATTTCCAGGAAATAAAGCAGAAATAACCACACTTTTAAATCTGCTTGTGATTTCTTTCTGAACACGAAAACAGCATTCACACCATGCAAAGGGTGATAGTAAAAAATATATGACCCACTTGTTTCGAATCAAATCAACTGGATGCTGGTTATGCAATCAGCCTGTTAAGAGTTATATTAATGTTGATGCACTGATTATTAACAAATAAATAACACATGCCGAGTAGATGCAAACGCGATCATTACATCAAGCCACTTTCTCCATCACATTTAGGACACCCAAAAGCACTAAAATAAGCACTGAACAGATCACATACTGAGAACAGCAGAGATTTTTGCACGAAATGTCACGGTGGTTTCACGATACATTACTTGGCAAGTGTAAACAGGAGAGTGTGTGTGTCATGACATGGGGATGTGATGAGATGTGTCATTTCCATGGAGTAGATTCTCTTCCTGAGGCTTAAAATAATTTGTGGCTGTCTGTATTCATTGACTTGATGATGTTGCAATAACAATGCCTCTAGGGGACTCGCTGCATCTGCTTGGAATACACCCTTGCCTCTTTTTTTTTCATCTCTCAAAACACTGATATAACCAAAGTCTGGTTTCAACCTGCTTTGACCACATTGAACAGCTGTTTATGTATAGACAGGAGGGACAAAAATAAAGCTAATCGCTCTATTGCCATATAGACAAAACATACAGTATTTACAGTTGAAGTCATAATTATTAGCCCTGCTGAATTTATTAGCCGCCCTGTATATTTTTTCCTAAATTTTTTTTTTACAGAGAGAAGATTTCTTCAACACATTTCTAAACATAATAGTTTAATAACTTATTTCTAATAACTGATTTATTTCATCCTTGCTTTGATGACAGTACATAATATTTTATTAGATATTTTTGAAGACATTACTATTCGGTTTAAAGTGCAAAGGCTTTAAAGTTAGGGTAACTGGGCAAGTCATTGTATAATGATAGTTTGTTCTGTAGACGATCAAAAAAATTGCTTAAGGGGGCTAATAATTTTTTTAAAATTCAAAAGTGCTTTTATTCTAGCCAAAATAAAACAAATCAGACTTTCTCCAGAAGAAAAAATATTATCAGAAATACAGTGAAAAATTCTTTGCTCTGTTTAACGTCATTTGGGAAACATCAAAACAAGACCCCTAAAGAATACACTTAAATGCTGTTGGAATCTAATATGGTGCACTCTCTATTCATAAAGAAACAGGACTGTGACCACTGCACCATATCAATCCTTCCCTATTTCCTCTTTAGATTATGTGTTCTAATAGATGACTACAAATTGAGCCAGTTTGTCACTTACACTAAGAGTAATCGAGAAATTACACAGCTGAAAGACTGGCAATGCCCAGAAATATCTAAGCTGAAGCACCACAGCTTGTGTTTTATCTTTCCACAACACTCAGTGTCTTTTTATATAACAATTACAACATTGTGTTTTTACTTTCTACAGATGAAAATAGAGTATTGGAATTGGGTGTTGTTTAAGTCAGAGGAAACTAGTGAGAGCAAAGTTGTCTTTCCTGAGCATGTCTTAACTTTGCGGGAATATTTCCAGTAGCCTTATGAGGCCCTTAATGTAATGTTAAACTAGTCACGCAGCCTATTTGCAATTCTATTGTGTGTAATGTGCTAAAACGGTGCTTTTAAAAAGCAAACAAACTGCAACTTTGTACAGTACCGTGAGCACATTTAAAAGTCCATACATCTATAAAATTCAACAAAAATATAAGACAAGATTAACAAACCACTTAAATGTTATTGTCAATTACCTTAAATATAAAAAAACAATTATTTAGATATATTATTATTATTTAAAGTACATATAGTAATGAAGTTGTAAATTCAGCTTTGCTATAACAGTAATGAACTGCATTTGAAAATATATTACAGAAAAACACAAATGAATTATCATTCCTGCTCTTGGTGAGCACAAAATGTCTTTCAAAAATGTTTTACCTACCCCAAACATTTGATTGGTAGTGAATATACAATGTATATTTTAAATATAATGTTTATTTTATATATATCTATAGATAGACAGCTATGTCACATGAACTCCAGAGAGAGGAACCAATTCATATTTTTTCGGGCGAGCAAAATGATTGAGCAGAAATAATTACTATCAGTTTTTCTCTCTCTTCAGTTACAAATTTGGCCATGTTCCATTCACAAATTATTTTGGCAGGGCGTGTGGTGTCATATTAGCTGTACTCGATATAGAAATCAATAATTCCACATTCCTGATGTGTTAACAAAATGTGTAGGTGGCTGGAATGTTGAGGGCTCGCACCGAGTCATTATCCCAAGGACAACATCTCCCAGTCACATCATTTGAAATAAACTCCATCACCAATTAGATCTGCATTCCAGATGCTTCGCAGGAAGTTAATCATCAGATGTTTACAAGGCTTATTCTCAAGCATATTTGTCTGGGAAGTGGATCTCAAATCTGTCCATCTACAATTCAGAGCCATCTCTGACCCTGTAAATACAGATATTAAAATCAAGCAAAACAAATGGTGTCATCTAATTACAAAGGACATGCTGAAGTAAAGATTTCACCCAGGGCTTATATTCCATCCTTTTAAAGACAGGGCATGTAAAGTTGTTGGCTAGTTTAGAGAAGGGATGTGGCTGCTATCACTCAAGACAACTCCCGCCCCTTCCCACCCCCTGTAAAGTATATAAAGCACTCAGGTTTTCAGTGAAACTCAGACCATTAGCAGTGTCACAGCTGAATACTCATCCCTAACCAACCAACCAAGACGCTCTTTGGAAATACACTATAACACGGACTTCATCAGCACTTGCAGTCAATTCTAAAAACCAGACCAAATTATCAGGTAGGTTTCTTTTTTGGGGGGGTTGTTAACTTTGAATTGTGGATTTTAAGATTTGGTGACCTCAAAGGTCAAAGGCAAATAACTTTCTGGAAATTGCACTTGTGTGCACTTTCCAGGAAATTATAAGAATTGCTATTGAGAAATGACACGCTTGAGCAAGACTTAACCTCTATATAACTTTCAAAATAAATAAATAACCATTATGGAGTCAACAAGGAACACTACCTTTGAAAATTGGCAAGAAACCTTCATCCTCTATAGAACATTTTAACTGCACTAAAAGGTTATTTATGGAGTAAAATAATTTTTTTAATATTTACAGAAGCAACAAATTGATTCATTTAAGAACCATTCACTGAAAGAACACTTGAGCAACCCAAAATGGTTCTTCTTTGGTATTGCTACAAAAATCCAATTTGGGAATCTATATTTTCAGAGCGATTTTGTTGAATAAAACATGAGTATATGTTTTATATTGGCTAACATTCCTACATGTTCTTCTGCAGGTTCCATTCACAATGAAGTCCATGCTTCAGAAGGCTTTCCTATGGTGCATGTTGACCGCACTTCTGCCGAGCATCACCAGTGCAAAACCTCTGAATGCAGATGGTTTGAGAAGGTACGCTCTTGAATGAATGTCTCTTTTTTATCAGAACTTACACTTTGAATCAAATCTCATGGGTTTCTCTACTTATCATCGGTTAGGTTCAGTGTTTGGCTTCAGAGTAGGGTGAAGAGAGAGAGAAGCGAGAGCGACATGACAGATTTGCTGACTCAGAGAAACTGCGATACAGAATCACTGGTACCACAGCACAGGTACGTCACATGCTTTGTTTAAATCAATCAGAATGATTCTTAGCATGGATACTAACTGCTTTCTGTTTGCCTCCAGAAATGCGAGAGTAAAGCGGACAGATCCAGCCTACTCCATTAAAAGAGTGGAAAGAGCGGGCTGTAATCTGGCCACCTGCTCAGTGCATGAGCTTGCCCACCTGCTGAACATAATGCACGCAAAGACCAACAACGCCCCTACTGACAAGATTGGCTCAAAAGGCTATGGACGGCGACGGAGGCGTTCGTTACCATCAAACCGACCTGCACTAACCTTCCACGAAGGCCGTCTAAAGCTGGCATGGGTTGGATCCATTAACAAAGGGAATTAAGGAACCACACAGGAACACCTCTGCGGTTTGTCCTGAGCCTTTGATTTACATTGGCTTGGTTTACTGAGATACTTCTGATACATCGTTTGCTGAACATTAGTGTACTTCCTTCAGGCACAAAAGGAGCAACTGGAGCATCCTTCTCTCCATCCACAGCCTGATGGGTTGACCAGAGAAGGATTCGGGTCATGGTTGTGGAAAAAAAGGAGTGCTAAAAATGACTTTAAAAAAAAACTTAAGGGTTCTGAGCAATTTGTGGTCAATGCTATGTACATGTGTTAAGCATTCTTGTCATTGTAATGGCGCTTTGGGACTTGACTCTCTGTCTCTTCTGCAGCACTGATGCGCCCTCTGCTGGTGAATGAAGAATCTGCCCAGGACTCTGCCAGCCCACATTTTCATTGAAGAAGACTGAACTTTGCGACTTAAAGCTATTTACCTTGGGGGACCAATGATGAAGACTTTTTGTTGTCCTGGGGGACATCCACATACTTGAAGATTTAGCTATGCTACGGGAGCTGTGCAATAACTCACTTTAATATTATGTAGTATAATTTGAATGTGTATAAAGATGTATATTATGAAAATACTGTATGTTAAAAGTGCATATATTTATATCTACATACTGTACATGTATTCTTAAGATATTATTTGCGTTTATTGTGAAGATGTTTATCCTGTGAGTTCATATCGATGTAATGAGATGCTTTTTTTCCCCACATGAATCATTCCATAATGTGACAATGTGTGTTAATGAATTACCTATTAAACTCCGGCAAGAGTGAGTGAGGAAAATGTGTCCGTCTCATTTCCAAAGCAGTTCCTGATTCTGTGCATTCATTCATTTTCCTTTGGCTTAGTCAGTTTATTCATCAGGGGTCGCCAAAGCAGAATGAACCGCCAACTTATCCAGCATATGTTTTACACAGCAGATGCCCTTCCAGCTGCAACCCAGTGCTGGGAAACGTTTCTGTGCAATGAATAGAAAAAAAATTAAAAATAAGAAAGAATATCATTTTTAAAACTGTAAAATGTTTGTTTTTATCAAATCTGACGTGAAAAACTGAAATTACATCCTTTTCAATGCTTAATAAAGTCAAAGTTTTATTTATTCTAAAGCTGTGGTACAATAAGCCAACAATATAGACTACACATTTATTATACCTAAATCGTTCATTTATGAAAAGTGGGATTTTACCTTAAGTGGTCGCAGAGAAGCTAAATAAAATCTTTTTAGCAGGTTGTCTGTGGGGGAGAAAACAAGAAAGAAGTTCACCACAAATCCAGCAGAGGGCGCTTTCTCTTCACACTATGAAACCAGACTAAAAATACCAGAATATTAAACAAATGCACGATAATATTACATAAATTATATACACGATAAAAGCAACATTATGATATCTTAAAAATAAGAGAGCATTAATAGAGATTTAGCACATATAGAGCACTAACCAAATAAAAAAAAAAAAAAAAAAAGGTCTATAGAGACAATCAAATGCAGTGAAGTACGTCATGAGATGGAGAGTTTCTTGCTAACTAGAAACTGTTACACTGTAAATAACTGGGATTTTCACAATTATCATGCTTAACATACACTCACGTGAGATTAATTCGCGCCGAGTTCGGTTTGGTACTTACTTGACAATCTGAGTTTCACGCATGCGCGAGGCAACAAAGCCAGCAACCTGATGGCTAGACGTCGTCTTTTTTCTCAGAAGTAATTAAAAACACTATATTGCTACACATACACACACACACACACACACACACACACACACACACACACAAAAGTAGCAGCTATACATGTATAAAAAAATACTTGGGCCATTTTTAAGCGAAAATAAAGGTATTTTTTTTACTGCAACTATAAACCAATATTAGCAATATGAAGATACGAATTAATCTTTCAAGGGATGAATTGCGAGAAAGAAAAACCTTTTAGCATTGCTGTTGACTATTTTAGGCAGAAAATTGAAACATTAGTATATCGTCATTGTCAAGTGGAAACCTTGTATCTCTATGTTTCAGTGTGTTATTGTGTAACAAAGAGGCAAATAAATATTATAAATGGAAAATGTAATTCGTTATTTGGTCTAAATAACTGCTAAAATCATTATTGTAACAAGATGTAGCCATACTTTACCATATTGTCTTAAGCTTGCATGTGTAGTGGAGGCCAGTGTGAAGTGCCGTGCAGGTAAACCTCACTCCTCTGAGCTCTGAAGGTGCTCTAGCGACAGACGCTAGAACCCATGGTCTTTATCCTCCTTGGTAGATCAACCGACTCCCATGCGGAAGGTCGCTGGTGCGATACCAGCTCGGAGCGGGTTGGGTGACGTAGGACTGGCGGGGTTATATTGGTGCCGTGACCCGGATGGGAGTGAGGTTTAGGGGGAGTGAGTGTAGCGGAGGCCAGTGTGAAGTGCTGTGCAGGTAAACCTCACTCCTCTAACATCTAAAGGTACTCTAGGCGACAGACGCTAGAGGCCATGGTCTTTAGCTTCCTTAGTAGAACAACTGACTCCCATGCGGAAGCTCGGAGCTGGACTGATGGGGTTACAAATGGATGAGTTATTTTCTACCCATGTGTGTACACCTTATGTTAACACTAATCAACAAAATGTTTTAACTATTAAAAACAGTCCAATTAAAGGGATTTGCATAGCTTGTACATCAATTAGTTACTCAAAACACATAATTCTTTCATAATTTACTTTTTTGTTGGGTTGAACACAAAAGAAGATATCTTGAAGAATGTTGGAAACTGGTAACCATTGACTTATTGTATTACCCTATAGATGTCAATATTTACAGTTTCCAACATTCTTCAAAATATCTTCCTTTGTGTACAACAGAATGAAAAAAAAAACTCAAACTGGGTTTGGAATAAGTGAGTAAATGATGACTTTTTTTTAGAGGGGGGGGGGGGGGGGGGGCAAACTATCCTTTAAGTAAAAGCTAAATCCATTAGACAAGATTCAGATCTCACTGGCAATGCAAGGGTTAAGTGTGGTGACATTTTTCACTTGTAGATGTAGCTTAAGAGACGCATATTTTCACACCCAGCGAGTGCTGCACTACTGAACACATCACAGTCTCAGGGGACAGTCACACAGAGACACCACCAAGATAACAGGAACAAAAGACAGAGGACAGAAGGTGAGTTGCTTGGTATTATTTTCTTAAATTAAGCTAACTAAACCCTTTACAGTTAGTTTACAGAAGTGCTTTAATTTTCAAGCATCTCCTGCAAGTCTGAACCTGTTGTGAGCTGATGCTTCATACCATTACAGCTCAGAAGTTTTAATCCTTATACATTTATTCCCAATCAGTCCCTGTCTTACATTGTTTACTTATTTTTCTTCATAAAAAATCAGCCTGGGTTAGAGATTGGAGAGTTTTATCAGGGGTGGTATCATTTTTTTGAGGCATTTCCTTATTTAAAACTACATGGTGTATCTGCTCTTGCAGATAAGCTAAAACCTAGTAACTTACTAGCATTTACACAAACTGCTTCACATGCTGCAAGACATGTTCAGGAGAATCAGTAAATACATAAGGAGAATAAATACAACTTACATACATTTGAGGATGCAGTAATAGTGAACTGTTTAAAGTCTACTTATGAATTTCCTTTTTCCTGTTTGTGAAAACCACACATACACACACACAATTGGTAGTTAGCATTCATCAGCTCACTGAGAGGTAAACAACCCATGCTCTAATAATCTTATAACAACAACCACATGGATTGCTTTTACTGTGTATTTGTTTCAGGATTATGCAATGCGTTGTTTACTTCTGTCCCTCAGGTGAAACTCTTAACTGGAGATCGAGTCTGCTGCGCTGTGAAAATGAGCAAAAAAGGAACCCCTCTGTCTAAGCAACAATCAACACCCAACTTTGGGAGGGGTAAGTTTGGCACAGTGTATGATAATGCTATATCTTAAGAGTCAGCGCTTCATGTTAGCTTGTTTTTTTTAACTACTTTTGTTCTTGTTCAAGTCAAGTATGCGCAGGTCCGTTGAAACAAGGGCTTATAAAGTGGCACGAGAACATAATGTTTGCTATTGTCTCTCAAAGTAGATTAAAGTCACAGTGTCCTCTACATTCTTTGCAAGCAAGCATGTCATAAAGTGCTCTATCAAAAGAGCACTGGATGGTTCTAAAAATAGCTGATTTGCAATGATGCACTTCTCTCACGCCAAGTCTGATGAATTGTGCAACCATTTAAACAGACAGCTTTTGCAACAAGTTGTTTTCCTTTGAAACCCAAAGAACTATATATGCAATTATGTTTCACATCTAATACAACCTGTATATATTAGTTCATATAATTGTTCATAGCTAATACAACCAGAATATAATGTTCATAGTACATCCATTTGTAAATGTCACCATAGTTTTTCTATAACTGCACTTTATAACCTGTATCCTGCACTGGTTAGACCTAAACTGCATTTTGTTTCCTTGTACTTGTGCATGTGTAATGAAAATAAAGTTGAATCTAATCTAATCCAATGTAAGTTATACCCTAATGACATACATTAAACCTATATAAGTATTTGTGATTGACTGAAGAGTAATATGTTGGTTAGATGTAAAATGCCATTGTTAAAGTGTTAAGCAGAAGTAAAAAATTAGAACTACTCTGTACTACATTTACATATATTCATTTAGCAGATGCTTTTTTCCAAAGCAACTTACAATTCAGTGGTACAACAAGCGATTCATCTTAAAGGCAAATAATGACAAGAAGTGCTAGCGATACAGAATTTCAGCCACTAAGACATTTTATTGACCTGGTCTATTTTAGTTTACACATAAAAATAACTTTATAAACATTAGCCTGTGTGGGGACTACAAGTGGAAATTAGCATTTTTGCTATATCTTAAAACCATGCATCTTGCCTATGATTAGAAAAAAAGAATAAAATAAAAATAATAGTAATATTAAATACTAAATAAATAAACATAAACACAACATAAAATAAAATAGGCCTCATGGTGGCGGAGTGGGTAGCACAATCGCCTCACAGCAAGTGGGTCGCTGGTTCAAGCCTTAGCTGGGTCAGTTGGCATTTCTGTGTGGAGTTTGCATGTTCTCCCCGTGTTGGTGTAAAAATAAATAAATAAATAAATAAACTAATGTTTAAAGGCCTAGAAAAGTAAATTCCTAAACCAATAATTAATTATTTACTGAACAATGATGGGTTTTTTGAGCTATTTAAGAAAAAAAAGATTAAAAAAATTTAAAACTGCAACAATTACATTATAAATCTCCTTAAGAAAACATTATTTGTTTGTTGATACACATTTTTTGATACAACCACTTTTGACTAATTATTTGTTTGTTTCTTAATTGTTTGTTTTAATAATCCCAAAGGGAAATTCACATCACAGCAGAGCTTTCCATACTAAAGATAAAATAAGTTACATATATATATATATATATATATATATATATATATATATATATATATA
>CAIGQZ010032545.1:10391440-10401787 GCA_903798205.1 Danio tinwini | reverse complement strand
ATATATATATATATATATATATATATATATATATATATATATATATAAACAATAATACAATTACATTATAACTGCACACCTTAGTTTCAAACGAGTAGACACTATTACAATTCAGCGTAATTCATCTAGTATGATTTTGGTTATACAGTCTGATTACTGTTGGTAAAAATGACTCCTGTATCTTTCTCTGTAACACTGGGGTTAATCTTGGACTTAAAGACCTTGCACACGCTTAGACTCTATCAAAAAGGGGATGATTACCGTGGTTCATCATACTGACAAATTGTCCATCAGCCGATCATGTGCAATCTCTTCTATAGTGTGTAGTACACACCCCACAACAGAACCTGCCCATTTTATAAGCTTATTTAATTAGTTTTTCTCTAATAACCTAATTTGCCAGTTAACTTAATTAGTACATAATATTTAACTATTTTGTAAGACACTAGTATCCAGCTTAAAGTGTGATTTTAAAGGCCCAACAGTTATCAAAAAGGACACAAATATATATTGTAAAAAACTATCATGTTTAAAAATATGACTTGATTATAACTTTATTTCAGTTAACATGTTGGCTTTAGTATATACAGTTGAAGTCAGAATTATTAGCCCCCCTGTTTATTTTTTTTCCCCAATTTGTGTTTAACGGAGAGATTTTTTTTCAACACATTTTCTAAACATAATAGTTTTAATAACTAATTTCTAATAACTGATTTATTTTATCTTTGCCATGATAACAGTAAATAATATTTTACTAGATATTTTTCACTTCTATACAGCTTAAAGAGACATTTAAAGGCTTAACTAGGTTAATTAGGTTAACTAGGCAGGTTAGGGTAATTAGGCAAGTCATTATATAAAGATGGTTTGTTCTGTAGACTAGCGAAAACAAATATAGCTTAAAGGGGCTAATAAGATTGATCGTAAAATGGTTTTTAAAAAATTCTAAACTGCTTTTATTCTAGCCAAAATTAAACAAATAAGACTTTCTCCAGAAGAAAAAAATATTATCAGACATACTGTGTAAATTTCCTTGCTCTGTTAAACAGCATTTGCGAAATATTAAAGAAAGAAAAAAATCAAAGGGGGGCTAATCATTCTGACTTCAACTGTATATGTAATAATGCGTATATAAGAGCAACAATTAATCATGTACAAATCCTAGACAAATTTGGTAAAAATTAACCATGTGCTACAAAACAAGAAGTACACTGCACAAAGTGGGCTGGACTTGTATGTTAAAATGAAAGTAAGGCTCTTCCGTCTCTGAGGGTGTAAAGAAATGAGGAGTTAATCCTTTGGACAAAGAGAAACTTGAGCAGAGGAGGGGGCAGAGGCTTGGGCAGGTATGAAGCCAGTGTTGTGCTGTAGGGTGGAGTTTAGCTTTTCCCAACTGTTTCCAAACAAATAAGGAAAGGTCGGAAAAGACACAGGGATTTAAAAGGCGCAAATAAACATAACCTTCCAGTCTGTCACACCCAATACTCTCTCTGGATCGCTGAGGTTGCCACCCTTCAAAAAAAAAAAACGCAGGTAAATTAATGCATGAGTTTCTAACTGTTCGCTGAGACAGTGTGTTTAGCACATTTACTTTAAAGGGATATAGTTCACCCAAAAGTTCTGTCATCATTTACTCAACGGCTTCCACTCCTTAGTTTCTTTCTTCAGAAACACAAAAGAAGATATTCAGAAGAAAGCTGGAAAACAGTAGTCATTGACCTCTATAGATGTAATAAAGGTGTCAATGAATAACATATCTTTGGTGTTTCAGAAGAAAGAAACTCAAACAGGTTTGGAGCGAGTGGACGGTGAGCAAACAGTGACAGAATATGTAGTTTCTGAGTGAATCCCTTTATGCCTTGTGTTTTGCTTACTCATTTCCCAGTTCAGTGAAACAAGGTAACTTGTAACTTCATCCACATGGATGTTTGAAAGCTGTTTCGGATGTTTTGGGATGTAGTTGGGAACAGAGTATCCCTTTGGGTTGTGAGCATATCAGCTTTTCAGAAGCTTGCCAATAATACTGCACATACTGTACACTGATGGTGTATGCGTCATATTGACTTACCTGTAATTCTGGTTACCTGTGCTGGGAAAGGCACATGTTAGCTTAATATTAGTTGAGCTGTTATGTATGACATGTTTTGCTTGGGAATATATACGTGCGGCTCCTAAAGGGATAGTTCACCCAAAAATTTAAATTCTGTCATTTACTCACCCTTCGCTTGTTCCAAATATGTTTGAGTTTCTTTCTTCTGTTGAACACAACAGAGGATAATGTGAGGAATGAAATGTTTGTAAACAGAAGTCGATGGCTCCTGCATTCCAACGTTCTTCAAAATATCTTCTTTTATGTTCAACAAAAAATACAAAGAATTAAAACTACTTAAGGGTGAGAATATTTTCATTTTTGGGTGAACTGTACCTTTAAGAGCACACTGTAGAAATACAGTATACATTGTACATATGCAGTCTGCCTTTAAAGGTGCGGTTCTGTTACAAACATGAGTGAGCTCATGCCAAGACAATGTTTCCCTTTTATAAAAACAAGAGGGCTGAGAAATGATCTTGACAACTCGCAAACTCCAGAACCTGCCACTGCCAGTGTTTTGAGGTGTCTCAGGTTCTGCTCACCGCTGGCTGTTGCTGTCAGATGCTTTAAATAGGGCATCAGCAAGACTGGAAAACACTGTAGCCCTATAGACAAACAAGACATAGAGCTGAAGAGCACAGTTGTAAAGCAGCAGGGAAATAGAGAGTGCAAATCCATTAAAGCCATGGCACAAATTACTTCTGAAGGTAAGAGGAAGTGTATAATCCAATATAATTGTGTATAATGGGGTCGCTCGAGCTGAATAATAGGGGTCAATGACTGTCAAAAGATTGGACAATGGAAGGGTCAAATAGAAGTAAAGGATAAAGTATGGTGCGTTAATTTTCTTTAATAGTAAAGTGACACGTTGGTTGTATGCTTTAAAGATTAGCTTAATTTTGACAGAAATGGCATTCTCAGTGGGATAAAGACTTAAAATAAAGATGTTTACTCTAATATAATTTTCACAAGGTCTTAAAGAAAATAATAACACACATGTATATGAATGTGTTATTTTAAGTTAAATACTGTATGTATTATATATTTAGTTTTCTCTCACTAAAATTATATACAAATAAATAATAATAATAATTATTATTATTAAATTATAATTCTTTAAAATATTTGGGAATTTTTCAACAAATTTTTAAATGTACAAGTTTTAATAACTTTATTTCTAATAACAAATTTGTCTTTAGCATGATGACAGTGCATACTATTATAGTTATTTTGCAAGATAATAGTATTCAGCTTAAAATGCTATTTTAACTACATTAATCAGGTTAACAAGACAATTGGAATACAGTGGTTTATTTTGTGGTTTATTATCAAAATAAGAATATTTTATGACAATATTGACATTAAAATCATTTAAAACATTTTTAAAAACTGCTTTTATACCAGCCAAACTAAAACATTTTAGTTTTAGATGGATAGAAGAAAAATATAATATGAAATACCTTGCCTGTTAAACTTCACTTGGGAGAATTTTTTTAAAATAAGATTTTAAAGAATACAGTACCTTCTAAAGGCTAATAAGGTTATATAAGTGTGTGTATTTATTTTGAAATGTACTTTACCAATTATTTTTACTGTTTCTTTAGGGTATCTTACAGTAAAACTTAATTATGCACATTATTTTACTCCCTCTCTCTACACACAAGGAGAGGGAAAAAGCTATATACAAAATATATTAGATTTTTTTTCTCTGTAAGATTTGCTCTACAAAACTAGGGGGTTTGCTTCCATGTGTATGACACAGCTGTTCTAGAAGTGCGGTGAAAGTGATATCTAACTTTTCCTCGATGGGCAGGGCTGTGTCCCCAATTCTCCATCTGACTGGCTTGCGGACTGTTGACATTGAGGTTGAATATCCAGTTACATGTCAACACAGCCTTGCATTTGACTTCATAACTCTGTCTGCCTTTGCAAACTTTATTTAGGGACGAGCCTGACCTACATTCTATGTATACACACACTCAGCCTTGTACAAGCAGATAGTCAGTGATATTAAGATATTGGAGCTGGCATGATATAATGTCCTGGACAGGGTATAGGGTTTTGATACCACAGTGCTTGTGTGTGTTTGAATGGGAAAAGATAGTGAGGTAGAGGCTAACAATAGAGTGATGTGTGACAGCAACCAGCAGTCAAGGCCTAGCTTTTTTTATATGTAGAAAAAAGTCATTTAAGGTAAATAATTTAAATGTATTTAAAATGACATTATTCTAATATTATTTTCCAATGTCAAAAGCATCTTCTATTATTGTTTTTTTATAAGTTTTTAAATGCAATGCCCCCCAAAAAATAATGACCCCTCAATCAAAATATGACTAATTTTATTTTTTGAAAATAAAGACCTGTTAATACTGTGAGAAAATTAATAAATTTATGTATAAATGAATTATATTTATATATATACAGTGTACAGTACACCTCTCACAAATCTCATTTGATTTAAGATTTTATATAGAATGAATTACACTACTATATTTGTGCATGCATATACATTAGTTTAATCAGTACTTAAGCCAAATCTGGAGATAATTTAACTAAATAATTAATGATAATGGTACAAAAAGTAGTATACCAAATGTATATGTTAGGGAAAATATTAAATAAATTTTTTTAAAGAGCAAAAATCAAGAAAAACAAAAAATATATAAAGTCTTTTTGAAACTTTGCAGTTTGTATTTTTTTCACAATATTTCACATGAACTTAAATGCATTACCTTTCTATTTCAAAAGATATTTGGTGACTAATATATTATTTTAATAAATATATCTGTTTAATCATTCTATCTTATTCAAATGCACCAAAATATATTACCTATATTCACTGAGAAATGGATAAAAATATTTCATTTACTCTTATATTTAGTATTTTCATTTAATATTTTTCATTTAAATGTACTTATTTATAGAGTACTGTATATATGTGTTTGTGTGTGTCTGTGTAATGAAACAATATTTAATTAATAAACTATTTAACAGGAAATTAAAATGTTCTTAGAATACTGCAAATGTAAATGACATATTAGATATTTAGTCCTCATCTTAATAATAAAAAAAAATCACAAAAAATGTTTCTGTAAAGTCTTCAAAGATGGCAGTTTGAATAATAACACGTATTCAGATTTCCGTAGAATGAAGCCATTTTAATAATGTAATAATATAAATTCAGCTAAAAATATTTAGTAAAAAATATGTTTAATACTTAAAATACACATTTTGTAAAGCCTCTGTATGCCAGTTTGAAAACATGACACTTTTTAAAAAAAGTGTTACACAAAAAAGGAAACCACAAAAGGCAGATTTGCAAATTTGCCATACACTTCTGCTTCACAGGGCTGGTTATGCATTTTAAAGATTAACAATGCTTATTGATAATATACAAACATAAATACATCGAGTTCCTCTTTTCATGCAGTTCATTTGTGGTGATTATGATTAAACAAAAACACTGCTATAAGTAACTAAAGGAACGTGTGCTATACATCGCACTCAGTTTTTGCCATAGGACACAACAACAACTGCTCTGACACTTTGGGAATCGAATGACTGACCCCATGTGGTCTCTGACAGGACAGGGACTTGGTTAACTTGAACAAGACGCAACTAGACCTGTGTGGACGGACAGCTGAGGACATGTTTATAACCATGATTTGTGCAGTTGTAGAGCAAAGTCCAGCTATTAATTTCATAGGCTCAATATTACAAATAAAACTAATGTCATGTCATTCATTTCAAAGCCAGAGCCAGCTCTCAGTGTTATAGTAACACATTACAGAAACACCCAGCACATTTTGCTGTCTCATTTGTCCACTGCTAAGGGATTTTGTGCAATAGATACAGGCTTGAATAAGAAGCTGATGGAAAATTGTAATGCCGTAATAGAAGCTTCTTTATAAAAAATCAAATGCTGCATGATGTACTTAACAAGGCGTTCCTCGAAACCTGATCGTGAACATTGACTAATAATAGAAGGAATCAGCATTCTTGGTGTTTATCATTCTATCAGCACCACTCCTGGCAGAAATGACGCATTAATTCACCAAGATCTCTCAAAATGCGGAGCAAAACTGCTTTGACGTACATCTATAGCTGACTTTGCCACCTTCAATGATGGTTTTACATTCCTGCATACTTCAGCTATTAATTCCATAGCCTAAATGTTACAAATAACACTAATAATGTTGTGTCATTCATTTCAAAGCATGAGTCAGCTCTTGACAATATTTCTCAGTCACTACACAAATACAGAGCACATTTCTAGTCTCATCTGACCGCTGGTGAGGGATTTTGTGGAATAGATATACAGGCTTGAGAAGCTGATGGAAAATGATGCTTGCCAGAGTAAAGGATACTTCTTTAAAAAAAATAATAATAATTAAAGAGATGATTCAGCAAAATTTGAAAAGTCTGTCATCGATTTCTCAACCATTCACAAAGTTGTTTGATTTTTTTTTCTGTTGAAGACAAAAGAAGTTATTTTGAAAAATGTTGGAAACCTGAAACCATTGAATTCCATATTTGTTTTTCCTACAATGGAAGTCAATGGTTACAGATCACTAACATTCTTCAAAATATCTTCTTTTATGTTCAATAGAATAAAGAAACTCCTAAAGGTTTAGAATCACTAGAGGCTGTGTAAATAGTGAGTAACTTTCATGTTTTGGGTGAACAATCCTTTTAACAAAGTGTTCCTTGATCATGACCATTGACTAATAACAAAAGAAATCAACATTCTTGGCGTTTATCATTCCTTCGGCAGCACTCATCGCAGAAATGCTGCATTATTCCATACGATTTCTCTCCATGAGGAGCAAAACTGCTTTGATGTACATCTATAGCTCACTTTGCCACCTTCAATAAGAATTTTACATTCCTGCATACACGAGCTATAAATTACATAGCCTAAATGTTACAAATAATACTAATAATGTTGTGTCATTCATTTCAAAGCATGAGTCAGCTCCTGACAATATTTCGGTAGCTCAGTGTTTTTGTGGAATAGATAAACAGACTTGTTGTGGTTGAGAAGCTGATGGAAAATGATGCTTGCCAGAGTAATGGAAACTTCTTTAAAATATATTAAGGAGATAATTCAGCCAAATTTGAAAATTCTGTCACTGACTTACATCTATTCCCAAAGTTGTTTGAATTTTTTTTTCTGTTAAATACAAAAGAAAGTTATTTTGAACAGGATTCATACGGTCATGGAAAACCTGGAAAAGTCATGGAATTTTGACATGGCATTTTCCCGGCCTGGAAAAGTTTTGGAAAAAAAGAAAAACCCACAAAGTTTTGGAAAAGTCATTAAAAACAGATATCTGTATACTTGATTATAAGATATTTATTTCTTTCCTGTCCTTGGCCAATCACATACTCTCACATTATTAGTGCGGTGTAAGCATTATCTAAATCAGTTTTACTTATAAATATAAATTAAAACTAAATAGATTGTTGCGTGTTTTACGATATGCTGTAATAAATTTAAACATGCATTGATTTTCTTTTTACCATGCATATGTAGACATTGCATCAAACATTAGGTCCCTTTAACAAGGTGTTCCTTAATCAAGAACATTGACTAATAATGAGAGAAATCAACATTCTTGGCGTTTATCATTCTTTCGACACCACTCCTGGCAGAAATGCTGCATTAATTCACCAAGATCTCTTTCCATGAAGAGCAAAACTGCCTTGATGTGCATCTATAGCTCACTTTGCCACCTTCAATAATGGTTTTACATTCCTGCATACTCAAATAATATGAATAATGTTTTGTTATTCATTTCAAAGCATGAGTCAGCTCTGATTTTGTGAAATAGATTTACAGGCTTTCAATTAAGAGGCTGATAGAAAATGATGCTTGCCAGAGTAATGGAAACTTCTTTAAAGAGATAATTCACCCACATTTGAAAATTCTATCATCGATTTCTCAACCATTTAAAAAGTAGTTTGAATTTATTTTTTCCTGTTGAATACAAAAGAAGTTTTTTTGAAATATGTTGGAAACCTGAAACTATTGAATTCTTGTTTGTTTTTTCTATTATGGAAGTCAATGGTTACAGGTCTCTAACATTCTTCAAAATATCTTCTTTTGTGTTCAACACATTAAAGAAACTCCTAAAGGTTTAGAATCACTTGAGTAAATAGTGAGTAAATTTCATTTATTGGGTAAACAATCCCTTTAACAAGGTGTTCCTTAATCATGAACACTGACTAATAATGAAAGAAATCAACATTCTTGGTGTTTAACATTTGTTAGGCACTCCTTGCAGAAATGCTACATCAATTCATGAGGTGCAAAACTGCAATGACTTGTACCTACATCTAGGTCGTTTTGCCAACTTCAATAATAGTTTTAGCTACTAATTTTGTAGCCTAATTGTTATAAATCATACTAATTATGTTGTGTCATTTATTTCAAAGCATGAGCCAGTGGCAGTGCTCAGTCTTTACCCAAACACCCAGCAAATCTTCTGTTTCATCTGATCACTTTGTGGACAAAACTTGTGATAGAGATGATGATGGAAAATGGTGCTTACCAAAGTAATAGAACCTTCTTTAAAAAAACAAAAGTTGCATAATGTACAACAAGGTGTTTCTTGATCATGAACATTGACTAATAACAAAAGGAACCAACATTCTTGGCGTTTATCAATCTTATTTTACCACTCCTTGCAGAAATGCCGCGTCAGTTCACCAAGATCTCTCTCCACGAGGTGGATGAGAATATTCGACTGCTGGCGGAGAAAGTGTATGCTTCAGCTCTGAAGGAAGAGGAGACTAAGAGCACCTTCTCTATGTTTACCGTCCCCGAGGACTGTCCCATTGGTTTGCATCAGGCTAAGGAGTGGGAGCTGCGCAAAGAGCTGGAAGAGCAGAAGTCGGAGGAATCGGTCAAGAGGTCAGTCAAGTCTACTTTTTACATTACAATACAGGTTTGCAAAACTTTGATATTAAGGGTTTCAAATTTAAGCCAAATTTCCTGACTTTGACAGAAAAAAGCTGAAATTTTAAAGACCTATAAAAGGATGTTCGCAGGGTCTTAAAAAGTATTAAATGTTCAAACAATTTAGAGAAATTTAGGGCCCTTAAAGTATTAAAAAGTCTTAAATGCTATTTTACAAGGTATTACATGTTTTTGATAATAGCTGTATGCTAAAGTTCGCATGAATTTAATCTGCGAATATTGGGGTGCTGTGTAGTTTATAAAATCGATAAAAAACTGCTAGATTTAACATCATGCTGCTTTTTTTTACTGCGGTAACCAAGGAAACACTTATTTTTGCTGTTCTATAGGCGTCACCTGTTGGAAGAGAGTGAATTAGCATCTATTCAGTATATGAATAATGTTTTAGTCTAATCTTAGAGCGGATCATGATGAAAGTGCAATTGTTGCCTCACCATGTGATAGATCAGACCATTTTTTCACATATTAATTTTTTTAGGTTTCTAAAATTCCAAAAAATATGGAATTGTACAATTTGCTAGTAAAAAATCACAGTCAGTCAGAATCATTGTATCAGTAAAAATAGTTTCCTAATAGATGAATGTGTTGTATTAAATGGGAGTCTAAAGTTTCATTAGTTTATTAAAAGAGCTTGTTAAAGCTCCACAAGATAATTTTTTACTGGTTTAATTATTGATTTGTATGTCTGTCTCTTATGAACTTTTCACAGGGGTAAATAATTCTTGTTATTTGATCTCACCCAGTGAGAACATTTGTTACCTAATGTAGATTACACTTTTATAAATACAAATTGTAATTGTAAATGTGTAGCTGGCTAATTTTACAGCTACACACCACTTGTATGACCAGTGGGACAAACAGCCTAGTGACTATATTTGACTTAAGTGACTGTCTGCTGACTAGTGCAAAAGGCATTAAATGGCACTGAAATAATAGCCACACCATAACAATGGGCAAAACACATCTGAATTTCGTATAGTTTATAATTCCATAATATTTTAGAAATTCCTGCCGGAATCCTGGATATCCAGTATGCACTTATTTTTACTCTTTATGGCCTATTTAAGGAAACAAAGTTTCAAGCTGATGCGGTCCCAGTCCCTGCAAATACCAGTGGCTCCAGAATGGGCCATGTCTGTGATTTCACCCCTGTTGACCCCGTCCGCACCTGAAGGACAGATGCCTGTCAATATCCCAGAGTTCCAGAGGGTCACCATCAGTGGAGATTACTGTGCAGGGGTAGGCTATCTAAAGTGCCTTACAAATTAAAACA